>VZUA01030584.1:1691-18841 GCA_013401035.1 Horornis vulcanius
TATTAGTGCTTTGGGGTTTGTTTATTTTCACATTACAGCTACAAAGGTATAGTAATTTAAAAACCAAAGAAAATAAATTGAATACTTATATTTAATAAGTACAGAAAAGAAGCAACATTTAATAGTGTTCTGAGGGGTTTGTCCTGCAATTGCTAAACATTCAAAATTCCTACAGTCTTCTCTTGGTAGATTTTGGGGACTCAGAAATGCAGGACCAAGCTCTTAATAGCTTTTTACAAGTTCTTGTCTGGTTTATGTTGTGGAATATCTATTGGTAGAATTTACAACATTGTGAGAAATATTTCAGACCTGACAGAAAATGTGATCCACTCTCTGAACAATCTACTGTGTTCTCTATTGAAATCTTTACTATCGTTGCCTTGTATGTAAATAACTTCACTGTGATAGTCATACTTCTTTAAACAATACAGCTGAAAAGATCTTTACATTTGGCGTCCAGCTGTTAAGCTTTTAATGATGACTACTATATGGGCATCTTCTGTTAAACATTTTCTGGAAGTTAATAATCATCTCATACCTCTTCACACTAATTGTCAGCATGCTTGGACCATTTAGATGGAACAATGCTGATTTTGGAAATGATGCATTATGTCACAAAGCTTATGCCAGTGGAAACAAAAAGTTCTTACAGGATCAGCATTCTACAGCCATGCTGGTACCAGTATTTGGGTTTGAGCCATATTCAGCCTTTGCTGTCCTTCTCATTTTCTTTGTGTTTGCATGCACAACCACAACCACGCTCTGACATGTAAACCCTAGAGTCAAATAAATCTTAATTTTGATTATTAGAACATCCTTATCTTCAACTCTCTTCATACTTCTTAGAGCAATGACCATTCCTTGTGAAAATGCAAGAACACAGAAGATCCATAAAAATTACTTTAGGCAAGATAAAGTGTACCTGGTAGTCCTATGCCTCACATTTATACAATGAAATGATGTAAAGTAAAATAATGGTATAAACATATCACTGTGTCATTAGATTATAATCATAATGCAGGAAAAAATAACAGTACCAACTTCCCCCTATTAGTATGGTTCTTATTTATTTAAAGTAATTTCTACTTCTTGAACTTTCTGTTCTCAAAAACTCAAAGGTGTTTGTGCATACATTGATTTGTGTAGATATACACACATATATATTCACATCTATATATATATATAAGAGAAAATATAATACAGGTTTAAACCATCAGAAGAGGAACCTAGCTTGCCTTTTCTTGGTGTGCCTTTTAAGGAAAGTGTCATTGTCTGGACACTCTTACCTTCATCCTCAGCAGCTAGATTTTCCCTTACTCAATCTTAAGCTTTGCATACCAAAAATAAGACTTTGAGTTTGAATAATGTGGCTTTACAGTGTAATAGACAGTAATACAAGATGATCACAATTTTTTTTATTTTGTGTATTCTGAAAACTTCAGTAATGTGGTACCTTAAAGATGATCTATGTATCCCAAGGGACTCCAAGAAAAGGCGTTTTTAGACTAGAGCTGTTGCAGTCTGACATCTGAAAGCTATCAGAAGGTAAATGGCATCCTTTTTTCCTATCCTGATGTATCTGCATAGAAGCAACTCAGACTTTGTGCACATGCCTGCACACAGAAATGGAATATACATACATGAGAAAAATCTGAATGCCATGAATAAAATAAAACAAGCTACTTAAAAGGGTGAAAACCAGCATCTGATGTACTGTCAGCTGGGTAGGTACAGGATGTTTGTGACCAAAGAATACTTTCATGAGTTAATATGAAATTAGTATGTTGCCATTCTGGTATGGTGCAAACTGCAGTCAGTTTAAGAGCTGCCTTGGGCTTCAGGAGCCAGTGTATGGAGCTCTGAATCCTGTGCAAGCATTAACAAAGAGAAATAAGTTTTGTACACAGAGATGGATGCAACTTATTTTTTCTTTCTTCTGTTTATATAAATGAATCAAATCATCCATATTGTTGACTACACATCTCTACTGGAGGATGAGCATCTCTGTAAAGGAAAACCAACAGTACAATAAATGAAATACTTTAAAAGCAAGCCTTGCAGGAAATCTAATAGAACTACTGACAAGTTAACCTTCAGTAAGATTTTAACCAAGCAATTTCTTGTTTGCTTCTGACTTTGTATGTTTAAGTTTAGTAAGTTAAAAAATTTTTGAAAAATCATTGCTTTATTACTAAACATTTTTAATAAAAGCTAATTTTTCATGTATAATTGTTGACTTGTTCATTCTAACTGAAGCAAAATTACCTTAATAGTTACCATTAATGTTCATTTCTGTAGTCATCCCTCATGTTTTGTTTGCTTTCTGTAACACTGAAACCCACATCTCTTGAAGTCAGCTCTGGGAAGGATTTTTCCAGATCACAACAGTGCTGCAAGAAGTAGAAGTCTGAGGATCTCATGAAATCAGATCAGGCCAGAAATCCTCGGTACTCTGTGGAAGTCCTTCTCTCTGCAGTCTGATGTTACTAAAGGCCTAATCCTGAGACAGCTGAGCGTCACCCAAATATCTTGGCTGTCTTCTTAGACATCCTTTACTTTAGTGGACATAAGGGGTTTGAGTTGTTCCTTTGTTGTTCTCATCACTAGAAAACCAATAGGCAATGGATAGACTTAAGTAGAAAAAGTAGCTACATTTAATGTCTCAAATAGAATCCCATTGCCCATTTATTTTCTGATTTTTTAAAGTTATTCTCAGAAGAACTTGCCCACAAATAGATTTTAGTAAAAGGAACTCATGACCAATGCTCCTTAGTGAACCATGGTATGTTTGAAGTCATGAAAGCCTGCTGCTAATCTGAATTAATCTGACATGTATTGACTATTATAATTATTTACTGTTTATTTACAGTAAATAACAGCTTGTCTGCATTGCACAGTGATGAACGTGCACAGTGGCTTTGAGCTGCTTCTCCAGTCAGTGTGTTGAACTTTCAGATATAAATACGGCTCATGGTGAGTGAATTCCTGCCCAAGTACATGGGATAGTCTGACTCACCAAGGAAAGGCACTGGTGCTTCCAAGCAGAATGTGTACTGTACAACTTCTGTGGAGCACTTGGTGTACATGTGGCTCTGTCAGCGTGATATGATGAGGGTTACTTTTTGTTAAGTGTATATCTGGTTATAAAACTAATCAAAAAGACCGCATGAAGTAAGAAAGTCTTTCTTCACCTTCTTAAATATGTGAAACTTCTTAAATAGGACTCCATTTTACAGTGGCATTTCTTTCTGTGTTTCCAAAGGCATGTTAAATGATGGATGTTAAATAGTTTAGGTTGGAACAGATCTCTGAGATCATTGAGTCCAGCTGTTGACCCAGCACTGCCAATTCCATACAAAACCATGGCCCTAAGTGCCACATCCACATGTCTCTTCAATACCTCCAGGGATAGTGACACCACCACTTCCCTGGGCAGCCTGTTCCAGGTTTGACAATCTTTTCAGTGAAAATTTTTTCCCAATACAAATTAAAACCTGCCCTGGTGCAACTTGAGGCTGTGTCATGCAGCTGGCTGGGAAATTTGCTGTGAGATATTTCTATGCCAGGCTGTGTTATGCCCACTGTTTACAATGAAAGTCTTGGAGAAGACACATCCTGGGTAGCCCATATTGTTTCTCCTGATTGTGTTGTGCCAGATGGAGTAACGGCTTAAGCTTTTTGGAGAAAGGCAAATTACATTGATGGCTTAGTGTGAAGTCATTAAGTTGCATTTGTGAAATACCTTTTCACAAAATGTATTTCTCCTCTTTGTTCAGTGCATTCATTGTGGAAAGGGCCTATCTTTTATATGGTATGCTCCCATCCATTTTGATTTGGTTTAATTTGTTAGCATTTTTAAAGCATATGTGAAAATTCCCCATATTTTTTTTCTTCTCCTCCTGCTCAGGAAAATGAATGTGGGCATTACTTTTAAGAGCATCCCCCTAGTGTCCTTTGGACATAGTGGGTTCATGCAAATGTCAGCAACAGCTTTTTTTTCTCTTCTTCTGTTCAGAGATCACTGAAGTGAAGTCTCAGCTGTTCTGTTTTTCCTTCCTTTGAAAGGATGGGATGTTCAGATTCTAAGCAAATCTTTCAGAATAATTGTTAGTCCCAGACCAACAGATGCTTTATACTTTTTTCCATTATTTGCTACACAGTCCTCAGCATGGAATCACACTTCATTTCATAAGGCCTTCAGAGAGTTGTCTGGGTTGGAGAAGAGTGGTATTTGTCACAGAAACAGGAAGAAAGAAATATTTTTTTAAAATTTTCTTTGGGGGGAGAAGAAAAAGAATATGGCATCTGCACCTGGCCAGGCTGCATATGAGGCTAACTGTAGATATGAGGAAAAAATGTGTTGGCTGACAACACATTTGTGTTGACAACACAATGTGTTGATGTTTCACATCTGATTTTCTTCCATTTATGTTTATTGTCTTCTATGTTCATGCTTTATTTATCCTTTAAAGATAGAAGTTTTAATTTTTTTTAACTTTATAAATGGAAATATACCATAACAGTGCCAAGTAAATAAAAATGGAAAAAGAATTTAATCGAAGTCACCAAAGTGGGGGTGTTTTCTCCTCCTTTCTTTCCCCACTCCTTTCTGGCGCTACAGAGGCTTCTGATGGCAAACCTTTGTCTGTGCATGGAGAGACTTTGCACGCCTCAGCCCTGGGCAGACATGGATGGGGTGATTTTCTCGAGAGGTCAGGATGAGCTGTGCACCTGCTCAGGATGTCATGTAAGTGTTGTGCCCTGCTGGAAGCCACTGCTGTCCTGCTCCTCTCCCTGCCAGGCGGTGATGCAGGCTCTGAGGCTCCTGCAGAGCGCGAGGAACCAACATGCAGCAGGGAGTCCCTTTGCCAAGAGACTCAGTGCAAATCTGGAAGCTGTTGATCCCCAGCAGGGTAGCACTAAGCTCAAGTCAATGCCTGTGGTCTGGGAAACCTTGCAGGAGCTCTTATCTCAGGGAGAAAGCCATGCTGTGGTGGCAAACAGCTTTTGATGCCACTTTGCTTTATTGGCTGGACTGCAGAATGGCCATAGCTCCCAATAAGGCTTGTTCAGACAAAGGAGTCTGAGAATCACCCTTGGGCAAGATAAAGTTCCTCGTGTCTATTTTTTATTGATGTACAAAAAATATTTAGGAAATTATCTCAGTGCAGTGAAAGAGTTTGTGTGATGGCATCAGTCAACAATCTCTCCATGCCCTGTGCCAGGACCTTTCATAGTGTATTAGCACTATTCCTCAGCCTCCCAAGTTCCTCCTGTGGCTGCTGGGTTTGGCTTTGCCAGAAGCGTTGGTGGGAGCAAGCAGTTTCCGTGTGCTGTAGGCAAACAGCCAGAGTTCTTGTCTGGTGCTGGCACTTGTTTGGTGCAAACAGCCCTTTCTAAAGGCCACAGAAAATTCAGAGGGGATAAACTGGGCACTAGGTAGGGAGCTGCCCAGGCCCAGGCAGCAAGAAGACATTGGAAGGAATTAAACTATAATCTGATTCTGGGTTCGAACAAAGGTTTTCTGTCTGTCACAGTGGGGGAAAACGTTAATGGTATTTACCATTTACCATGGCACTGCAAACCCCGGTGACCTTCAACATTTTTTTCTTTAGGTAAAGCTTCAGAAGTTAAATTTGTAAATACACATGGCCACATGCTAATGTACCTGGATATATTTTCCTCTGTCAAATTAATTAAGACACATATTGTTTACTAAAAACCTGGTTTCCTCTCCCTGTGGATATTTCTTCTGAGGACAGATATTATGTATTGCAGTATCTCTCCCTAGCTTCTCCCAGAGAAAAGCTCAGCCCTCCTAGTCCTGTTTGTCTCCTCTGGACAGTATTTGGAGCTGACCAGTGTAATTCTTCAGCTGTTCCTTTGCTGCATACAGGTGTGCCCAGAAGCAAGCACCCTGCCCCTCAATTCCTCCTTTCATTCTCTCAGTGTCACTGGATTGATGCATGAGAAGATGGTTGTGGCACTCAGATGTTTCTAACACCACTTTTTTTTCCCGATTCAGGTCTTTCTGCTGCTTTGCACTCCTCCTGGGCTCCCAAGGCCTGTATGGTTGCTGTTTAAAAAAAACCTTGCACCAAATACATCAAAGAGGGAGACCAAAAGCTTTTGAGTTGATTTATATGACACTAGCCCTTTTGTGTGATGCTTCAATTGATATTTCATTTTTATTGCAGTACAGTGGGGTATACAGGCTTAACAGCAAGAGGTGTGCTTTTGATCTCTCATCGCACATGAAAACAGGTGTCATAGTCCAAAGATTATGGAGGTCAGAGATTATTTGAGGAAGGATTAAGTACAAGTACTATTTTTCATAGCAACCATATCCAAAAGCATGAGATTTTTTTAAAAGTGCAGGTGTTATTTCAGTCTAGATAAATTGTATTTATTTCTCATGTACCAATTTTCCTGCTGACAGGAGACTAGGATTTTTTAAAGTATTCTGTATTAAAAATGCAGAAACAAATCAAAAGCTCCACTTATAAATAGAATTAATAAAATAACTTTTTCTGATACTCCTGAAATCCAGAAGAAATTTTGGGTTGCTTTTCCTGTTAGTTGATCTTTACAGAAAATGGCCCTGAGATTGTTCAAAAAATAATGGTGTGACTGTATTAATGTTTAGCACTGCACCAATTTATATACACATACAATTGCTTAGTCCAAATCTGATTTACCTCAGAAGGTGAACAGAATTCTCTGGTGAGTGCTGGTTCAGTATTTCAATAAATACAACTGAAATATTGCTCTGACTCCTTGCAAGAGTCTCTCATCCCATTAGAAACTCTAAACCAACCAAAAGCAATTTGGTAACCCACTATAGGTATGTGGGTATCTCTCCTGCTAAGGCAACATATCCACCACTGATTGCTCAGCTTTTATAAAAACAGATTAGTTTTTAAGGCTGTTTACATTCCACAGTGTAATGTGGGTAAAATCAATAGCAATTGTGTTGTATTAGATTCAACAAATCCAGGAAACCTATTTCTCCTAGTTAGTGTAATTAAAACTTTTGTTGACAAGTAGATGGTTAAACAGCCCCCAAATATGTAATTATTAGAATAAGTAAGGAATTGAGGATCTCTAGGACTATAGGACCAGTAATACAGTAGTCCTGCATCCCAAAAATTAATGCAAATTTATTCCAAGAGTAGGTATAATTTTGAAGCCTTTTAAGTGTAGTTAGCATTGATTTATTCAGCCCATCAACTGACATAAGTTTATACATCTCATAGCACTTGTCTTCAGTTACTGCCTCCACAAAAAGCTCAACAGTTTGGTCCTATCTTTCAGCTAGAGTAGGATAAAGTCTTACTTGCACAGTGTTTGACTAATGTGAACTGAAGTGTTTCGTTCAGCTCATTGCTCTAGAACAAGGAGCAACCATTCAGGCTTTTTTAGAAAGATTGGTGCTCCATGTCTGAGCTTTCTTCCAGCCTCTGTCCTGATCAGTGGATCAAGGCTGCTCAGGCCTGAATGGGCGCTGTGCTGCAGAGCCAAACAGCTGCTGTATTCCTCATCACAGCAAGTGACAGAACTTGCATGGCCTTACCTTCCCAAAATATTGTGAGGCTGCCACCCTCATGTTTGGAGCGCCATGCAGCTGACCCAGGTGAGGGGAGGGTATGTCTAACATCCCTAGTCTAAGCAGAGTTAGAAATTTGAAGTCAAAACATTTGGAAGGTGGTCTCTAATTTTTGGTCCAGATCTCTAAATGAAACCATGCAAGACATGACTGTCCCGTGCACTTTGCAAGGAAAGAATTGAAACACTGTTTAGTTGCAGCTTTGTTTTCCGTTCAGGTTTATTCTTTTCTGGGCTGCATTGGATTAATGCTTTATTATAAAAGCCCAGAACTGAAATAGACTAACTTTTCATTCCCTATGGCTTTCTTCTCATCTTCTCTGGCAAGATGAAAAGATGTACTTTGCTTTTTTAATACTGCTTTCTTAGGATGGGAAATAGTCAGGTGTCTTGTTTCAGGTATCATTAACTGTCTAGCAAAGCCTTTTTTTTCGATATTCTTGGTACATCTAGACTGACCTTTCTCTGAATCTAAAGGGATTCCTGAGGAAATCAAATGCACCTAGAAACACCTGCCAGCTCCATTCCTTTCCCAGCATGTTAAATTGTTTTGGTGCTCTGGGGCTCCTGCTGAGTGTGAGGAAGTATATTTGTATTTTTGTATGCTGGTGGATGGGCCAGTGCTGTGTTGCTACTCACATAAAGCCTTTATGAGTCCTTTATGCTCTCCAGCACTGCCCTGGTAGCCCTGGTGAGAGCACCAGTACAGTTCCATTTTGGGGAATGTGAGAACCAGGAGTGGGGCTGCCCTCACCAACTTGCAAGGAGGGCTCAAGCATTTTTGCCACTAAAAGCATAAGCAAAATTTCCTTATATTTATAAAGCATTTCCAATACTGCAGCTGAGATGCCCCTTGCAAAAATCAGCTGCCAGACCTGGTAGTTCATTTGCCAGGCTGAGTAAGGAGGGATTGGGGAAGGAGCTGCATCCCAACCCCGGCCAGTTGCGATGTCCCCGTTGTGAGGCCTGCCTTCCCTCTCTGCTGACCTTGCAAGAGAGGGGGAGACAGATAAGGGGGAGTAGGATGGGGCTAAGCCACTCTTCTGGAAGGTGCTTGCATGTGGCATCAGCCTCTTCCCTGGTTTCAGCTGTCTTTAGAGCATGCTCCCACAGGAATGCTGAGAACCAGCTCACCAAAGCAAAATACATCCAGGGTTTCTTCCTTCAATAGGACGAGATCAAAATATTAAAAAATGATCATGCTAACAGTGGTCGTAGGAAGGTGTGCCTTGCTATGGAAAGAAGAAAGAAACAACATAGAGAATAGATTTTCCCAAAAGTAAACCACAATTTTGACATGTTATCTTTTGCCATACTTGGAAAACCTAACATAGGGAGGTGCTAGCTCATGGTCTGACATGCCTGGGCACTGATACAGTAGAAATAAATTAGAATTTACCTAATGGTAATCAAATGGATGGTCCTTATGGGGGGCTATGGTAGGCTGTCAGTATTCAGAACATTTCCTAGAATGGGACAGAACTTGACTTTCAAAAACAGCACAGTAATCTGAAAGGATAATTTCCACTGAAAGTTGGTGGGATTGATGTTCCTAAGTCAGGAACTCCAAACCCTCATTTTGCTGTGTTACAACCCCACCACATCACCTTTCCTCATAAGCCATGGAGATGGCAGGAATAGCCATGTCAGGCCATGGCAAATAGAGAGGGTGAAGCAGGAGGTGCAGGGCTTGGGATGGGCAGCACAGCAGCTGCTGGCAAGCAACTGTGCTGCTGTGTGAGTACCACTCATCTTCCGAGTAAGATTAAGAGTTTTCTTTGAAAGTCAACCAGTGTCATCAGTGCAATAGTCTGCTCAAAGCTACACAAACTTTTGCACCACACAGAACACCTGCACATTGGGTGACAACAAACAGATGTTGGATCGTGCATCTGAAAGTGGGCAGCTCTTAGGCTGCTTTAGATCAATAGAAGAAATTGTCAGATTTATAGCAGTCTTTGTCCAATTCCTGAAAAACCTAGCCCTGTTAATATCTGAACAGGGATTTGTGAGAAGCCAGAGCCCATTAGTACCCTTAAAGAAAAAAAGCAAGAGTGGGAGGTGCTGATGTTTCTTTGCACTTCTGTGAAGCTGAAGTGCTGGATTTGTGCCACTGCCTCTTATGGCAAATTCATGTGTTTATCCAAGTGAGGACTTACATGATTTAAGGTTGTGTGTAAAGGGTGAGGCGATGTCATGCAAACAAATTTCTGCAGTGGGAGATCAGTGTGAGTCCCAACACCTGTGAGATGATTCCCCATCCTCATTTCTAGCAGGGCAAATAAATTCCAGAGCCAGACCTTCGCCAACAGTGTCATGTGATCTTGGGAAACACTTTCTAGACTGTTTGGAGGTTGCTCCCTCCACTTGTCAACCCATAATTTTATATCTGAGAGGTGAAGAGATCCACAATCTTTAATGAGAATTATGTTTCTTAGCAGCTTCAGTGATTGCTCTGTAGAACTGTTGCTTTGAATAATGTATTACCCATTGCTCTATTTTTAACCCCGTAAATTATTCTCAGATGAGAAGCGTAATCCTTTTTTTTTTTTTTAAGGAAAAAGCCAGAATCAGTAAAAAATGCTTCAGAAATCAGATGGGAACATTCTTTCACCCTGTCTGAATAGTGTGCAACTTGAAAGTTAGTTACAGGAGATCAAATTAATTTCTGGTGTAACTTTATGGGAAGCCAGGTGCATAAATTGGAAAAGAAAATAAGAATAACATAACGAGAAAAGAATAGTTCTGGCACAACACCTCACTGAGGGATATGAGTGGTGCCTTGGGTTGAATATTGTTTGAAAGCACCATCAAAGGTAGGTTAAAGTCAGGAGTATTGTGGGAGGAAATGGATAACCAGCACAGCAGGAGCAGATACTCCAGGGGTTTTTCTGCTGCTTACATGTGCACAGCTGGGGCCTCTAGGGATGGGGTTATTTTGGAAGAGATGAAAGGTCGTGTCAAGTTGATTTAGTGCCTACAAATGCTGGTGGTGTGTTTTTCAGTCCCTAATCTGTCAGGTAGAGAACAAGAACCTTGTACTGTTTGTTCAACTGAAAAATGTGGGTTCCCCACCACGATCACCAATTAAGAGCATTTCTAAAAATACAAATCTAGCCTGGTGTGCATGTTTAAAACTTATCTTCACAATGAGGCCCAGGCTTCTCTTTGATTATAATATATACTCAGAATGTCCTGAAACTTAAATCAGTTCTAGATCCCTGGTGAAAGATAATTTTTTTTATGCATTTAATTTCCATTTTGTGGCACAAAATTGTGTTCTTGAGTTTGTTACACACTACTGGGACAAGACACACAGTATAAAGAGCACCAGACACAGTAATTCCCTGCAGTCTTGCAAAGTTCTATACAAAAAGGTACAAATACTGGAGGTATTAAATTTGGAAAACTAAACACAAAGTTTTTTTGTTTTTAAGTTTGCAACATGAAGTAAGCCCATGCTCTATATAACATGGGAGGAAAAACCAGTCTGTTTTCAAAATGGAAAGTCTGCAGGGAAAGAGAGAATTAGCAACTGATGAAAGTAAATGAGTAATAAACCAGGCAATAATACAAAATCTGAACATACATAAAAAGCTTAATCACAATCTATATATAGATTTTACATCTCAGGAACATAATGTAACATATTGCTTCTCAAGGGCATCTCTGACTCTCATAATAGCCTAGATTTGTACTAGAAATCCAGATTCTCTAACAGCTTATTTCTGGCAATAAAGCAAGTTATCTCATTTGAAATATTACCACAATTCTCATTTAAACAATGCAAAGCTCTCAGATGAAAGAGAGTAGGCACAGCATTTTCACTGGTGCCACGAAGGTGACTGTCACAGGCAGGAGGAGCACAGGCTGATGCACTGTTCTTCAGTAAGCTGCACATCCATACTAAGGAGATTTCTGACCACAGAAATTTTCCAACTCTGGAGAAAGTGGCCAAGTAGTCCTCTCATCCTTCAGTTCTGACCCAGTGGTTTATGGAAGTGCAGATGCCCTGCTCTCACACAGCAGTGAGTGAGGAAGTCCGGCAAAAGCACTGACTGTGCAAAAAATACCCCACCTCTCCTCCCCTGTGAGGCTTTGGAGAGATTGCATTTTTTCTTCAAAGTGTAATGTAAACATTTCCCTGTAACTTTTATTTAGTGAGAGATAAGTTTTCTCAGCACTTACTGCACGGAGCCCTAGAATAGACATTGCTTCATAAAATGGCAGGAAAGGTGTGCCTATTCTTCCTTACCTAGGCATTTTGGGGCAGCTAAGAGAGCGACATTACTTAAATAACTAAATTGTTATTCTGCTCAGTGAAAAATTATGTTAGTCTAAGCAAATATTAAAACTGCGGTACAATACTGTCCAATGCTCAAACATAATAAATTTAAGCAGAAGTAATGCAAAAAAAAAGGGCAGCATCCCCTAGCATGGTCAGAGGAATGGGACTTGCAAAAAGAAAACTAAAAGGAAGCTTGAGAAGTATAAACCTGTGAAAATAACGTATGTAAGGCCATATGGTTGCTGTCTATAAATACACTAAGAGGAAAATGAAATATTTAAGCTAAAGAACAGTGTTGGCAAAAAAGAAAAAAAAACTGGTATAAAACAGCCGTTAATAAAATTGTGCTAAAGGTTGTGCAAGCCTTGGAGAGCAGCACAGCTCTGGAATGGTCTTTAGGAGGAGGGGGGAGCAAAAATTTGACTACTTTTAACATGGAATTAGTTAAGTTTATGAAAGGAATTCCTGTGCACTGTGTAAAGTAATTGTCATGATAAGAACATCTTAAATTTCAGTACGTTATTTAGTGTCTTTGATCAAATGCACTTATATAAAAATGCAATAACGAAAATTCCTTTCAACCAGTACAATAAAAGTTGGAATTCCTTGGGTATTTCATTTTCTTTAGTAAAATTCCATCTGGACACATTCCAGTCAATATTTGCAGAAATGACAGAGCATCAGCCCTACAAATAATAATAAATCTAGAACATAAGATAAGCTATAAGTAATTGAAATTATGTGCTGCAAAGTTAAATCCAACCTTTGCAGTGTTAAACTAGCAACAGCTGAGGGAATTTGTGGCTCTTTGTCAAGTCCACAGCTCTCACCAAATAACTGCTCTGAAAGTCCCTGGTTTTCAGCTCTGTAAATCTACCTTTTATGAAACTGAGATAAAACCACTACTTAGAGCTGAGTTCTCCAAAAGCCCCAACCAACAAACACATTTTGCAGTGTCCTTTACATCAATGAGAGAATTTGCCACCCTTGCAGCATGTAACCTGACTGAAGGGTATGTGCTGCCCGTGCCCACCTCTTCCTCCCCTTGTTTCTTTCTTGGTATTTCAGTTCAACAGGTGACCTCACACTGCTCCGTGTGTTAGGTGGCTGTTTGTGGGTATGTCAGAGTTCACACACGTGCAGTATGAATCAGGGACAAGAGTATTGAATTTATGCCTGGGAGTCAGCATAAATTGAATTGAACAAGCCCTATCCAGAAGTGTAAACCTTAGCAAAATGTTTCAAGTTTGGACACCAAACTGAGGTTATTTTGGTCTACCTTCAGGTAGACCATGTATATGGCACTTTCAATTTCAGGGACAGCAAGCAATGGCTTGCCAATTGATTTATAACTTGTGCAGGCTGTGTTCAAAATTGGTAAAGTTGGAAAGGACCTTTTCCCCTCACACTTCATGGCCTAGGTCAGCTACTAACTGATGGGAGGGGGGGATGTTCAGTGGAAATGGGGTGGGGGGTGGTGAGTTATTTCACACTGTCTATTCTGTCACACATTACTGGGCAAACAGAAATCCAATCCTGGGTGCTCAGCTTTCTGTTTTTTAGGTGGAGCTGATACAGCATCAAAAGACCCAGACCAAGCTGCTACCTCTAATAACCTAAATGAAGCAATTACCTACTTATACCATATTTGCTTTGTTTTGTCGGTTGAGCCACCCTTTGTCATGGTTTAAAAACAGTCTTCCAAACAAGACAATTTTAGCTTTAGTATTTTAATTTCTCTTCTAACTAGCTTGAATTTAATTTCTGCACCTCTCTAGTCTTCACAAGTAAAACTAACAAAAAAAATTAATTGGAACATTATATGTAATGAATTGGATGTAAAAGCAGTAGGATCTGAAGAGAAATGCTGTTCTGCCCACTGAGTGCCAATAGTTTGTTTTCCAGCACAGAAGTAAAAAGAGGGAAGCAGTGGCTTCTGCCTGTTGACTGCAAGTGTCTGATCTCTGTACAATTGTGTAAGGGAGGAGACTGAGCACTCAAAAAACAACTCTGTGCAGATTCATTATTACTCTTGAAATCGCATATGATCTGTTCTCTCATGGTTTTCTTTTTTAAACAAGTACATGCCAGCCCTTGAAAGGATTTAAACTGACTACATCACAGAAGTAGGTAGGAGGATCTACCCACAGATAGTGCAGCATTAAGCTCTTTATCTGTTCCCTTCTTAGGCCCTTATACTCTCCCTTTAACTGTAAATTGAGAATTTCTTGCTGAGTGAAAATGGTTTTTTGCTTAGAGATTCCTTGGCAGAAATTTTAATGGAATTGTCTGTCATCAACACCTGCTTTCAAGCTTTACTGATAAAATTAGATTTTATATCTCAGCATCACATATGGCATCTTTATAATTAGTCTTTTTGCAGTATATGAATGTCAATTCCTAAAATGCTGCCTATACTGTTCATGTGGGAATATTTCACTTCATTAATCAAATCCAAATTTTTCATTGGCACTTCTAATTGTTAAAAGTCCACATCTTCCTGTGTCTAATCTCAAAACCATTTCCATGGACTGATACAACACATTTGCAGCTGCACTGGGACCGAGCTGTGAGCAGATTCCTTCTGGAAATGGGATCCTGAGAGCTCTATATGGGCCTCCATACCTAGAGTCACTTGTGGAAATGTAGTCTTTGAATATGTTGCTATCTGAAAATGAGGGGTGGCCGTCTTCAGAGGGCTCAGTATTGATCTAATCTTGGAAACAAAGGAAGGTCTATGCCCAAGAGATTCTGAAAAATATTACTATACAGAACATTTTAGAACAAGAACACCCAGATTTTAACACACATAGTCAAGAGTAAGCAAACTTAGAGGTGTTTTCAGGCAAGTGATGATCAGAATTACTGGTCAGCAATATAGGTAGAAGTGTTCCTGTATTAGTGACTCACAGGTGGCTGTTTCGAACTTGTAAAATGTATGGGAAGTCCTATACTAGTACAGACACCAGTATAGGTGATAGGTGACTTTTTCATTACTTATGTCACGGATGAGAATTTTTATTCCACTTGGGTACATTCATTTCTCTGCTCAGATGGAAGAAAATTCACAAAGTAACAGATCATCACTATACCACTAGCACTAATGTCATGGGAGTGGTAACATTTGTATGGAAAAGTCAGCATTTAGTACTCTTATGCAACTGGATGAAAATGTGCAAACTGTTAACTTGTAATAGAAATGTCTTTAGTTTCTCAAGTGCAAAGTGCAGTGTCAGCAACACTATCTTCTAGGAAAAAACAAAACCAAAAGACAAATAGGAAAACATTTATAAACATAGCTCTTGATAGTTCTCATGCAAACTGCTGTCAGACTTGTACACTAATGCAGTGAATCATTCAGGCTCAACTCACTGGGGGTACTCCTGCTCATATTGGTCAGACTGGCCATAAGGGATTTAACTTTATAAGCATAGTAGTCCCTTAAGTTGACAGATGGAACTTCTTTCATGCCATCACCAAAATCACAGCTTCTCATGGCACTCTCTAACTGCTTCTGACGCCTATAGAAGTGGGAGAATTTATTAAAGATCAGTGTTATGGGAAGCACTACCACTAGGATACCAGCTAGGATGCATGCAGATGCCGTCAACTTGCCAGCAGTGCTCCCTGGCACCACATCCCCGTAGCCAACTGTGGTCATGCTCACAGTAGCCCACCACCAACAAGCAGGGATAGTGGCTAACCCCTCATTCTCTTCTTTCTCAATGGTGTAAGCCACTACTGAGAAAATGGAGATGCCAACAGAGAGGTAGAGTAAAAGAAGCCCCACCTCTCTGTAGCTATACTTCAGGGTGGCTCCGAGAGACCTGAGACCTGTGGAGTGTCTAGCAAGCTTTAATATGCGGAAGATCCTCATGAGTCTCAGGACTTGTGCAACTCTGCCTAAATTTGCTAAAGTCGGACTACTTTCCACCACCAAGTTGACAATTAGTGTAATATAAAATGGAAGGATAGACATAAGGTCAATCAAATTCAGGGCATGCTTGAAAAATTTTAAAAAGTCAGGAGCTACTGCAAATCTCGCCACCAGTTCAAAAGTGAACCATGCAATACCAAAATGTTCCACGATTTCAAAGCGAGGGTCTTCCTCGGGGTTCCCATTGCTGTCAACAATCTGAAAGTCTGGGAGGCTGTTCAGGCACATGGTCACAATGGAGCCCAGCACCACCACTATTGAAAGGACACTGAAGATGCGGCTTAAAACTGAGTACCCAGGATTATCCAAAGCAAGCCAGAGCTGCCTCCTGATGTTTCCAAAGGGCTGTTTGTCAAATTTAGAGGCGTCATTGTAGAATGCCAAAATCTCATCAAAAGAAGATGTCGTACTTTCCTGGTCACTTTGTTCCTCCCATTTCTCTTGGTCTGGCTCCATTTTTCTCCCATGGTAGCTATAACTGCAGCAGGAGTCTATAAAGAATTCATTGATTCCCCAGTATTCAATCTCCTGGCTGAAAGAAAACACACAGAGTTCGCCCATCACATGGAGCTTGCCAGTGTTATAAAAATGTAGCACATAAGGAAACAGCTCGGGGTTCCTGTCAAAATAAAATTCATTCTTGGTGTCATCATAGTCATCACAAAGCTCCAGTATCGACTCCTTTGAGTGGCAGCTCAGCAATTTGCCCAGCCTGGTCTCGGGGAACCTTAATAATGTGTTGGATCTCATCTTTTTCTTAAAGCCTCCAACGTTGATGCTGATTTCATTGTCTTCAAAATTCGCTTCAGATAAAGTCCTCAGACTCTGCCCTGTCATAGTGAGCTCCTTCCAAAGGTGGGTAGGGAATGAAAACCTAGGATACAATTACACAGAAAGTTGGCAGAATGAACAAATCTGCAGCATGTTCATCTATGCTTGCTTTCTTTCTTTCTTTCTTTCTTTCTTTCTTTCTTTCTTTCTTTCTTTCTTTCTTTCTTTCTTTCCTTTTTATTTCTTCTTTCTCTCTTTCATTTTCTCCCTTTTCTCTCTTTCTCTTTCTTCCCTTCTTTCCTTCTCTCCTTTGCCTCTCCTCCCTTTTCCCCTTTACTCTCTTTTCCCCCTGTTCACTCACTTTCCCTCCCTTTTCCTCCCTCTGCCCCCGTTTCTCCCCTTTTTCCCCTTTTCTTTTCCCTCACCTCCCACTGAAAACCTTGAGGGAGGCTCTTTTGTTGCCGCTGCAGGCTCCTGTCCCTCCCCTCGCCCTTCACCTGGGTTGCGGCTGTCGCTCCCACAACGCCCCGTTATTCACGGCCTTTTTGC
>VZUA01030598.1:0-14139 GCA_013401035.1 Horornis vulcanius
TTTTTTTTCCCCTTCCTTCCTAAAGAAAGTTCTATAGCCTGAGCTTGTAAATTAGATTATTTTGTCCCAGGGCGTGCAAATCGACTTTCTCTGTAAGGCAGTGCTTTGATCAGGGACTGAATAGAGCCAGCTTGTGTAAGAGTGACAATTTCCAGCAGAGTGGCCTTTTTCTACCCTCACATCATTTCTGGAGCTAAGTGGTTGCCGGAGAGAGGCCCCACCTCATCTGGTGGGTAGTATGTGAAAGAGTTGGCAGTTCAGCTTTCTGCTTTCGGGGGGGGAAAAAGAGGGAGAGTGGGGGCGAGGAGTGGGGTNGTGGGGTTTGTGGGGATGGCAGGAGGGAGGGCAGAGTCAAGTGGGTGGTTTCTTTTTCCTCCTTTTTTTTTTTTCCTTTCCTCCCCTTTTCCTGCCATGTTTGCTTCTTTTGGCAGAAATTCGCGTTTTGCCTTTTTATATTCTGCACTTGATTTGGAGATGTTCCCTTTTTCCCTTGATAGATCTGCTTGAGGCAGCCAAGCTCAGCAGTGTAGCACCGCTAGCCTGCAGCAGCTTTCTTCATTTTCTGTACAAAGAGATGGAGGGGGGGGGGAAGAGATCTAGGACACTGTTGAGACAACACTACCTCAAAGGTGCCCAGTGTGTAGCCAGGAAATAAATTACCAGCACTTCTCTGATCTGCAACCGTTTGACTTCTTTTTTTTTTTTTTTTCCTCCTTTCCCTTTTTCTCCCCCATCTTATTTTTTTTAATTTCCAACTCCTTTCTGTTTATACTCACTTTATTCCTTTAGTTAAAGTCTCTCTCCCTCCCACCTCAGAGGTTTTTTTTTTTTGTTGTTTTTTTTTTTTTTTGGTTTTTTTTTTGATGTTTGACAACAGTCTTTGAAGATTTTCTACTTCAGAGTAGCTACTGATGGGCTGGTTGTACTACAGAGAGAACAAGCGGGGTTCCTCAGAGTGCGACCAACTGCTCCTGCCGAAGGCAAACGCTGGTGGGGAGGATGTCACTCCATGAGGCCACAGCACTAGCTCATAAAAATCCAGAGCAGACCATGCCTAGTTGCGGTCGTCTTTTCATCCAAACATGGAGACACAACAAGCGTAGCGGGGCCGGCGATGCCGCAGCGGCCGAGCGCCCGCGCCCCGCGCCGCCCGCTAAACATTGCCTTGTGCCTTCTGTCCCCGCTCCTTGTAGAGGACCCACCGGCTTCCCAAGGAGATGACCCCGGTGGAGCCAGCTGCCTTCGCCGCCGAGCTCATTTCCCGGCTGGAGAAGCTGAAGCAGGAGCAGGAAACCATGGACTGTCTGGAGGAGAGGCTGCAGCAGATCAAGGAGGTAGGATTAGCGTTCCCAGAGCTCCGCGTGCCACCCAGCTGGGCCGGCAGGAGGGGGCCGTTCCGTTCCCTGTGCCCGGGGCGGCGGTGGGGGGGACATCCGTGCGTGCATCTCGCCAGCTCCCGGCCCCTTCCGTTCATTCCCTGCCATCCCTTGTCTGGCAGGACGAGGAGAAGGAGGGCGCCGAGCTCCCTGCCAGCCTGCAGAGCAGTCGGGACGTGGCCAACCCCCAGCACCCCCAGCACCCGCTGTCGCTCCTGCCCTCGGGCAGCTACGAGGAGGACCCCCAGGCCATCCTGGACGAGCACCTCTCCCGCGTGCTGAAGACCCCCGGCTGCCAATCGCCCGGCGTGGGCCGGCACAGCCCCCGCGCCCGCTCGCCCGACCGCCTGCCCGCGGGCAAGCTGCCGCCCGGCACGGCCTCACTGGCCGCCTGCGCCCTGCTGGGCAAGGGCTTCGTCACCAAGCAGACCACCAAGCACGTCCACCACCACTACATCCACCACCACACCGTGCCCAAGACGAAGGAGCAGATCGAGGCCGAGGCGGCGCAGCGGGTGCAGTGCTGCTGCCCGGCGGGCGGCGATTACTACTGCTACCCCAAGTGCAAGGGCCACCCCAAAAACACGGACCCCCCTCTCTCTCCGCTGGAGCCCTTCGGGTGAGTCACCAGCATCTCCTTTGCACCCGCCCCAAACCATCACCCATCGTCCCGCAGTGGTGGGGCCGATGGGGACGGGGGCTGACCGTGGGCTCTTGTCCCTTTTTGCCACCAGCAGGACGGGGACGCTGCTGAAGAGGCCGGGCCGAGGAGTGGACAGCGTGGCCCTGGCGGCCGGGGACGGGGGGCTGCCCGGCCCTGGTGGGGTGCAGCTCCCGGGGGGCGAAGCGGATCGGGCGCAGAACGTCTGGCAGTGGATGCTGGAGAGCGAGAGACAAAATAAGCACAAGACCCATAGGTAAATACGCAGCTGTCTGCAGCAATATCGCTCCCGGTAAATATTTATATATTACATGGGCTGTCTATTTTTACAATCGCTAAAAACAAATGAGACTCTTTGCTCCTCCGGTTTAATATAAAAGCTGTTCCGCAGAACCAGAAAAACCACAAAAATGTCATGTTTTTGGCAATAAACCTCCTTTCATGTTATGACAGACTTTTGAGAGGGAGCGAGCAGAATAGGAGCTGCTATTAAAGTCATATTTTCCAGCTTTTCTAACCCGACTTCTTCCCTTCCCCAAGCACACAAAGCACAAAGAAGGCCTACAGCTCCGAGTGCGCCAAGGGGGCCCCCGGCCGCCACCACCCCTGGGGGACGGGCAGCCACCCCCGGGGGGCACAGCCCGCCCACCCCTTCGTGCAGGACCCCGCCATGCCCCCGCTGACGCCGCCCAACACCCTGGCCCAGCTGGAGGAAGCGTGTCGCCGCCTGGCCGAGGTCTCCAAGCCGCAGAAGCCACGGTAACGGCCACGGCAAGGACGGGCCTCGTCCCACCCTGGGGACAAACGGGGCTGGGGGAGGTTTGCAGTGGGTGGGTGTGGATGTGTCCTGCCTGTCCGGGCAGAGGGACAGCCGTGGGGACGTGTGACAGCCTCCAACCCCACCCTGCACCGGCACAAATAGTTGGAATCCGAGGCTATTACTTCCACTCTTTTGATGGCTGTAATTTGCCCGTTTTTCCTCTGGGACAGGCTCCAGCTACATACCAAGTGGGGAATTGGACTGGTTATCGTTCATTTGGGTATGGGAGGATAAATTAGCCCACAGCATTTTTAATTCTTCCTTTGATTGTTTACAACATGTGAGGCTTGATACAAAGAGCGAACTTAACGACCCACAGGAGACTTCAATTAAGAAGATTGTATTTCAACAATTTTTTTTTCTTAAAGTTGTTTTTTCTCTTTTTTTTTTTTCTCCCTCCTTCTTCCCCACTTGCTTTCCCCCTCCCCACTTCAGATGTTCAACCTCAAATCAGCAGAGGGACCGAAACCACTCCGCTGCCATTCAGGGGGGAAGCTCCCCTTTCTGCAATGCAAGTCTAACGACAGAAGAGTGAGTATTGCACGTGCAGAAAAGGATTGGGAAATATATATATATATATATATATGTAGCTCATAATTATATTTTCATTAAATGGATTGCACTTTGAAAGGAGAGGAAATTCTTATATCTGAAATTTCATCTTTCAAACATCCTTCTTAAAGAAAGAACAAAACATTTTCAAATCTTGTCTCTGGCTCTTTTTAACTTGCATTCCTGTAAAGTGGACAAAGATTGGATTAGTCTAATTACAGGATGGTTCTTTTAACAAGAAATCTGCTACAGAGAGGTCTAAAATGGCCTAAATAATTAAAGTTTTCTTTCTTACCCTCTTCATCTTAAGCAATGAGTAATGTTTGAAGTCCAGACTGAGCCACCTGACTAGAGCCTTTCATTTTTAATTGGTTGACCTTAAGTCCACCAGCTGTCTTTGCTAGCAGCTTTTTTTCTGAAACCACTCTACAAAGACTTAGAACAAATTAGGAAGACTAAATTACTGCGGACTAACACTTTGTGACCTTTTGACATGCCAAGTGTACATTGCCTCAGAAGCAGTTGTAGATTTGGCTGCATGGTATTCACTAGAGTGTTGCCATTTTGCTGGGTAATATTGTTTTAATTATTCTTTAAGAAGCGTTGCTTGGGTGCAAATGGCAGAATCCAGTTAATTTTATCCTCACTGGGAAAAATAGGATTACCTGGGTGCTTGAGGTGAAGCATCTGGCAGAGGGGGTTGCTTTGGGGCCTGGTGGTTGCAGGTGGGTTTGGCATGAGGAGGAAGCTTGGGAGATGTTTTGTGTGAAGGCAGATGAAAAGAGCCTTTAAAATCCTGGGGGTGCAGTCCTGGGGAGGGTGAGCCCAAACTCTGTCCCTCAGCTCCCCCTCTGCCATGCCATGATCCCAAAGGGGAATGGCTTCAAGTTGAAGGAGGGTGGATTTAGGCTGGCTAATTAGGAAGGAATTGTTCCCTGTGAGGGTGGGGAGGCCCTGGGATAGGGTGCCTTGAGCACCTGTGGCTGCCCCTGGATCCTTGGAAGTGTCCCAGGCCAGGCTGGAGCACCCTGGGATAGTGGAAGGTGTCCCTGCCCATGGCAGGGGGTGAAACTGGATGATCTTTAAGGTCCCTTCCAACCCAAACCACTCCATGATTCCCACTGTGGAAATCCAGCAAAGGGCTGTGCAAACACATCCCAACAACTTCCCAGGCAGTGCAGGAATATCTGATTTTCAGGTCACACCCAGGGTATTTCTGACAGCTTTCACCAACTCCACTGCTGGTTGGAGTGAGGTGAGACAGCCTGCTCTGAAATGGAAAAATAGAGGGTTTTGTGTGTGTTTTCTGTTTTGCAGTCACAAAGAGCCAAAGAAACTGCCAGTTGTTCACACCTCTCAGTCTGGTGAGCTGGTTGTCACCTATTTTTTTTGCGGAGAAGAAATTCCCTACAGGAGGATGTTAAAGGCCCAGAGCCTGACACTTGGGCACTTTAAAGAACAGCTGAGCAAAAAGGGAAATTACAGGTAAGAACGTGTGATTTGTCTGTTCATTAGCGTGTTACAAGTCAAAAGCAGTGGCAGATATTTTGCAGGGTTGCTGCAGTGACACTTTGGATTTTCAGAAGCTGTGGATCTTCTTAGTCTCTTCCCACTCAAAGCAGGAGAAGCGTGGAGATGGAGAGAGGTGCCTTGGCTGCAGGGCCACCTCTTCCCTTCCTCCCCAGCCTTTTCCTTTAGGACCTGTGCTCCAAAAAGCTTCAATACCAGTGGAGTCTGGGATGGCTTTGTGGCAAAGGTGTGGAGCAGTGGGATTCAGATTCCAAACTGGGGTCAGCGTTCTTCTGGGTGCTGGCCTCCTGCTTTGCCTGCTGTTCAATTATTTAATTTTTGATTATTTTTTCCAATGGTGTGGCCATAAATGGGGTCAGTGACGGGCTGGGATGGTGCTGCAGAGGGACAGGGAGATGGAGCTCGCTCCCTTTTCTCTTCATTACAGGGGAAAAAAACCTCTGCCCTGCAGGGAAAACTCCACCAGCAATACCCAATTCCTCCTCAGAATCACCAACAAACCCTGCTGGTCTGGTTTCTAGCTCCCATCTCCCAGTTTAACCAGTTTGCTGCTTCCTCTGCTCAGTTTGCTGCCTCTGCTCAGCTATGGCAATAGCTTCACATTGCCTCTTTTTGGCTGCCCTTTCCCAGTGGATCTGGGCACTCCTGGGGTGCTCTGTTGGCCATCTCTCCTGCAGGGTGAGCAGGAGAGGGACATTCCAGCTATTTTATTTTTTTCATTATTATTTGCACTGAATTTGATGGTGCTTCAGAGAGCTGGGTGTCTTGCCCTGTAACTGGCAGCCTCTGATTTAACCTGCAAATGCTCTCTTGGTTTGGTACAAGGAATTCCCAGCTTGCTGCCCCATCACTGGCCTCTCTCTAGGTGTGCAGAGTCCACCTGTACAGCCCAGGGGTTGGTGATCCTGGGCATTCTCAGGCTGGGGGATACCAAGCTGGGATCTCTCCATGGCTCTTGCACAGTGGGGCTGAAATATTCCAGTTCCTCTCCAAACCATCTTTGCAGCCCACCCAGCTGCCATTGGATGGCACCAACCTGCGAGTGCACCTGACCTGGACACCCTGCAGGATAATCCCTGGGCTTCTGGCACCCTTGTGCCATTTTCCAGCCCCTAAAGCCTGTCCCACTGTGCTCCTCCTCATTTGCAGACAAATTTCCTTGGCCTCACCACTGCTCTTCCACTGCCCAGTGGCTGTGTAGTTCCATCCCCCTCAAAACTCCAACTTTTTTTAATGTTTATTGGTTTTCTGTGACATTTTTCATATGATGCCCAAGTGCAGGACTAGGCTCCTGAAACCTCTGTGGCCCAAAAGCCCCTCCAGGTGCAATTATTTGTGCCTTGTCGGACTGTAATTACTTTAGAAAATGTTTTTAAGTGACTGACAAGGATGAAACAACATTTTGCTTAGATCTCACCCCTTTACACCTGGGTAAAGACAATACAGAAATTTATAAAAGGAACTTGGGTACGTGCCCAGTATTTTATCTTGCACAGACACAAGGTGAAACTAATTACACAAATGTGTGTACCTCCAGGGAATCATTTTGATCTAAGCTTTGACTTTTGGCTGGACTTTGAGTGAAACTGCGGGTGACCTTCAGGGGAGAGGTCCGCAGTGCCCGGAGTAGCGTGTGTGTTATGGGGAGGCACTAACTAGGCTGCTTTGGTCACATCTGGCATTGATTTCTTTTTAAGGCACATTTAATAAGCATGTCTTTGAAGCCCTTGCCTTTCATTTAATGCACAAAGACATGCAGAAATGCTCCACTCTCCAAATTCTTTATTGATTGGATCAGTTTGCGAGGCGGGTACCTCGGGCTCCCGCGATGCCAGAGCCCCGCCGGGGAAGCGCTGCCTTGGCTTTCCATCCCCCCCACCCCAGAAAAAAAGAAAAAATTAAGAAAAAAAAAAACTGAATTAAGCAGTGATTTAATACTGATGGCGTTAACAAAAAACAAACATACACGCACAGAGAAAAGTGGGTGGTGTCGGGTAATCTGGGGATGGCAGCAGTTCAAAACAGAGCTGCAAGGCCGGGCCCGCGTGCCTCGATTGGTGCCAGATGTCCCAAAAAATAAAATTTTAAAAAAAAGGAGCAAAGCTTGCCACATAAAATATGTTTCAATGGAAAGCCCATTGCTGAGCAAATAAGAGCAGAGTGACTTGTTTGAAGATGTTGTGGGGGTGGATATTTTTTTTTTCTTTCTGCTTTGCCTCCTCCTTTTCTTATTTTTCCCCGTTTTTCTGTGAAATAAGGTTGTAATTATGTAAAAGGTCATAGTGTGTTTTCCCAAATAAAAATTTTGTAAACACAGCCAGGGCTTGGGGAGGAAGTTCTTGGGAAGAGCAGCTGTTATCTGGACAAGGGAGAGGGAAGGGAAAGTTCTTTGTACTTCATTCAAACTTTCCTTGGGTGTTTTGGGTTTATTTCAAGGCTGGTGTCCTGGGGAATTGTGGCCTTGACCTGCAGCATGGAAGTTGGTGGGAGTTGGGCCGTTGACTTCCCTGAGTGCAGGCTCTGAAGGACTCAAATATGTTTTTTCCTTGCTGAGCCATTGAAGATGCAACTTGTGTCAATTCTGCTTGGAATGACTTCACAAAAATACATCCTAACAGTACCTGGACTAACTGGGGGTAGTTTCATCTCTTTGACTGAAAAGAGGGATCTTTTATCCCTCTACCAAAATAATCTGAATGTCCCTGAAAATAAAGAGATATGCAGGGCGATGTGACTATTTCAAAAATGCATCATAAAACAAGTCACTAAATAAAAATGTCAGATTCCAAGGCCCTACTGTGGCTCTTCCAGTTTTAGTAGTAAAAGTGAGCTTCATTTGATCTCCTTTGCAATCCTAAAGAAAATCATAATTACAAACCCCTTTCTCCCTGACAAACATCTGCCAACCCAAGTTGTCTGGAAACTGCAGCTTAATTTTTATTTTTTGATATATATATATATTACAGCTATATATCATTTTTTTCTTTGTGATCCATCTGCTGGAATATTTTCCATCCCTGGCAATCAGATGGCAAAGGCCTTTTCCAAGGGAAGGCAGGCATCTCCAAGGAGGTGTTCGGCGGCAGACGGACAGACTCCCTAAATGCTACCCCTCTGAATGGAAGCCCTTCATTTGTGCATATGCAATTAAGCAGCCTTAGAAGGAAGAAAGCTCCAAATGGGATAAAAGGAACCTTTAATCAAGAAGCTGAACGGTCTAATTCAGGATAATAGAGGGGTCCTTACTGTTTGACACAGGAGGGGTGGGGGTGCTTTTTGTCTCTGCGAGCCTTGGCTTCATGATCTAACGACCCGGAGCAAAAGAGCAGGAATGCAGGACACTGCTACTTGACCTCCCCGTGTCACGGCCCAGGGGCTGGACCAGGCTCTCTCAGAATGCTCCTGAGCCTCGGGAAGCAGAGGCAGGAGTTTGTGTCCCTCGGCTTGGACCCGGGAATGGGGTTGTTCCAAGTCCAGGATGTTTTTTCCAGCGGGAACACCGCAGAGTTTCAGCTCCTGCATTGCAGGAAGCTGGGATGGTTTGCTTTTCATCCATCCTTTTAATAACAGTTGCTAATTTTAATGTTGGGCTTCAGCTTTGAAACAAGAAAACACATGAAAGAAAGAAGGTGGGGAGAGAGGGGAACCTTAAGAATGCTTGGCTTTGAAATCCTATTTATTTATTTTTAAATGAGATATTCGACCAGAAATTACCGCGCTTTCTAATTTTCTTTATGGCTGGGGATACCCACCACCAGTGTGTGTAATCTACTCACTGGAGAAGCTGTTGTCACCCCTGAGGAGCATTCAGAGCCCTGCTCCTTCCATCCCACCACATCCCTGCGGCCCTGGGGATGCTTTCAAGTCACCAGACCTGAGGTGTTCCTGGGGGAACATCCTTCAGGAGGGAGAAATTGGAAACGCTGTGGTTATGAAAGAACCGCCAAAGCATCCTTTGCCTTTTATACCTTTTTATTTTTTATTATTTTTTTTTTAAACCTGTGTTTTAATTCCCTTTGCCACAGATACTACTTCAAAAAGGCCAGCGACGAGTTCGACTGCGGCGCGGTGTTCGAGGAGGTTTGGGAAGACGAAACCGTCCTGCCCATGTACGAAGGGAGGATCCTCGGGAAGGTGGAAAGGATCGATTGATGCCGTCTGCGTTGCTCCAGAAAACTCAGCCTAGGAAAATCTTTGGACACACAACAGTAGTGATGACAAGGAAAGAGGGAAAAGGAAAACGCTCTGAAGGAAAAGTTTTGAGCCAATGAAGAAAAAAAAAAAGTGAAGTCTACAAAGACTTTGCTGAATTAGCCTTAGAGGAAAAAAATGGCATTTATTATTCATGAGTTGGGTACTGAGATGATAAAAACCCTGGACTATTTATTAGAAACATGACCACTGTTGGCTATTGGAGATGCAGACCGTGTTGGAGAGACTTCCATACATAATATATGATTTCCTGGGGATCTGAAATCTATGGACTAAGAGAAACTGTGTATAGCTTACCTTAACAGTAATCCTTATTGATATTTATTGAACAGTCTGTTTTCCCTTAAGTCCAGTTTTTGGATATGCTGCTTTAACAATGGAGAAGAGAGGGGCTGGGAAGTGGGGTGAGGGGAGGAAGGATTATTTTATTTTATTTTTTTACGTTTTTCCCACTATCTAAAATTTAGGAGTTTGGCGATGACTGCATTCGGGATGATTTTTTTTTTTTTTTGAAGGGGGAGGAGGGAAGGAGTGAGGTCGAGCCCAGTATTTCTCCGAGTGAAGATAAAACTTTTCCTAAAGAAATAATATTAATAATAATAGTAATAATAATAAAAGCCGAAATAAAAATCCGTTCATCTAGAGACCGGTGCATTTTAATCTATGCTGCTCTAATTTGAAATAAAGGTCTTAAGCATTAACTCTATTTAAATGCAATATAACAACAACAACAACAGGTTATTTTGTCCATGGATTTCGGCGGGGCGAGGTTTTTGCTTTGCTGCTCTCAGTGGTGCCCAAGGTAGAGCAAAACCCCGAGCCTGGGAGAGCTGTAGAAGGAGCCATCCCATTCCCATGTCCATATTTAGCACACCACGAAGTTAAAAGCCCGTGTGGATTGCACGGAGCTAAAGGTTTTTAGCTGTTCAATGTTAGCACTACTTGTGTTTCAAGGCCGTGTAACTGCGACGGGGCGTGTTCGGCTCGGTGTGGAGCGTGTGAGTCCTTGTGTGGTGGGGTTTGGTTGGGGGTTTTTTTTTGGTTGGGTTTTTCTCTGCCTCACCTTGAACACCCACAGGCCGTGGGAGATGTGGGTGAAGGCTCTGGAGCTCTGTGGGGTGGGGTTTTTGGGGGAGAACAACCCTTTCCCGAGAAAGACCTTGCATTTCAACAGTTGGGTTTTGTGTTGATTAAGTTAATCTGTGCATTCTGTTTGCCATTGCTACTTTGTGTAAGTCTGTATATATTGTAGAAAATGTATGGTGAAAATATTAATACACTATCTCTAGTGTTATTAAATTTAATCAGTACAGTACCTGTGCCTGCATGGTGTTACAGACCATGCTTCGCCCTATATTCAGGGTTCAAGCTTTCCCTTGCTTGTTTAAGGGGTTTATGTATAAATATATTTTATGCCTTTTATTACAAGTCCTGTACTCATGACTTTTGCCATGGCATTTTGTTCTACTTATACTGTAAATTATGCATTATAAAGAGTTTCATTTAAAAAAAAATTACTTGGTACAATAATTATTGTAATTAAGAGATGTAGCCTTTATTAAAATTTTATATTTTTCAAATTAATATCGTCTTGACTTTTTTTTCACCCTTAATGCCTTAAAAAGGTTTTTTTTTCTCACCTGTGGTGGTAGCTGGAAAGAGCTGGTGAGCTTCCCTGCCTTGGCAGGGGCTGTTCCTGCTGAGAAGGAGGCAAGGCAGAGGCTGGAGCTGCTCTTCAGTGTGAGGATTAAATAACTGACAGCTCCTTCAGGTAACTCACCTGCAAATTTAACCTGGTCTTGCTTCCAGGCTGCAGTGCTGAGCTGACCTGATGGAGCCAGGTTGTTGGATCCAGGTTGATGGAGCCAGCCTGATGGAACCATCCACAGGGACGTATGTGGTGGTCCCCAGGTTGGAGCTCCTGTCGTGGCCCGTGTGGTGGGTTTGGTGTTGGGTTTTGGGGATGGTCACAGCCTTCCCCAGATGTGATTGAGCTGGGACTGCTCACCTGCATCCTGTGCCAGAGTAAACTCAGCTTTGTGGAGTTCAGGGCAATCCCCAGCTCTGTAAAGCCCCAGTGGCCACGCTGGCCAAGGTGGACTGGGGCGAGGTTTGCTGGGAGCTGCTGAGCAGGACAAACACAGGAGCTCCTCCCCGTGCTCCTTTCCTCTCACCCATATTTATGGTACAAACCCTGTTTTATAGCTGAACGAGCTTCATTTGTTCCTCAGGGAAGCTGCCCATGCCAGGGATGGATTTGTCTCCCAGCTGTCGCCCAGACCTTCCCCGGCTCAAGCGAGAAATGCTGGGAAGGCAATTGTGGAGCTGCTTTTGGTCTGTCCTGTTGGTAACCAGAGCCAGCCCTTTGCTTCTGCCTCACCAATGGCACTGACTAGGGCTTTTTTTTTTTCCTTCCTCCCCTCTCTCCACCCTATTTTTTCTATGAGGTTTTAAATTATCTGGGTTATTTTGTGTGTTTGAGAAGACTTCATTTAAAACATCAGTAAAACTTGTATCAAAGGGCTCAACTTCACACTGAGTACACAGAGCTGGGGACTGAATCCTGCAGTTCAAGGGAGCTGCAGGCAGTTTTACACATTTAAATGGATGGTGCCTTGTTTTAAAAAAACCATCTGAAGTTCATGGGGTTCATCTTAATTGATAAGCTGGACATAACGGATGGGTGTAGGGAGACTTCAACAACATAAGGGAAGAAAGATTTTTTTTTCCCCCCTCTCTCTCCTTTTTTTAGTCTACCATCAAAGGTTGGGAACTTAGCACTACATCGTAGTATTATTTTTCTTCTGCTATTAAAATGAATCACACTGTGCCTAATTCTTCTTGGGAAGATGAATGTGTTTGAGGCAGCTTGAAGCCATTCAGCGCCTCACAAGCCTTTGCATCTTTCTATCAATGTTCCAAAATACTCACCTCTGTTTTTTTGGATGTCTGTAGAAACAATATATAAAATGGCTTCAAATACATGGCAGGCTGTTTAGTGGAGATGAAAGGGTATTTGAATAGTCTTTTTAAAATGAATGAAAAGTGAATACTCTCTTCTGTTTCAATTATAAGTGGGACATGGAGCTCGTTAGACACCACCTTAATATGTGACACTCTGAAAAATGTTCACCTACCTTCAGCAGTTCAGAAACATTTTGTTTTTTAGCTTGTCTCGGGATAAAGATCGTGATTACAGGTCTGGCATGTTCCCTGCTAAATGGAGAGGCAGCGTGGGAAAGTTCTGCTCTTACAGCTTGAAAGTAACATCCAACCAAAGAGTACAGAAGATTGAGAGGGAGTAAGAACCTCATTTTTGACCCAAGTGGGTTTTTTTTTTTAAAGTTTGGCTAAAGTTTATCAGGTTTAACAAAACCTATGTAAATTCGTGCAGAAAAAAGGTGCCCACAGAGCTGGCTGTGGTGTCAAAATATCCTGTGTTAGGTCTTTTTAGAGGAGGGAACCAAAATATTCCAGTTCGGGCCCTTTTCCAGAGGAGGGACCCAAAATATCCTGTCATGGGTCCTTTTCCAGAGAAAGGATGCAAAATATCCCTGTTTGGGTCTTTTTCCAGAGGAGGGATCCAAAATATCCTGGTATGGATTCTTTTCCAGAGGTAGGACCCAAAATGTCCTGATTTGGGTCCTTCCAGAGGAGAGAAACAGAATGTCCCAGTTTGGGTCCATTACCAGAGGAGGGACCCTAAATGTCTCAAATTTGTGTCCTTTTTCAGAGGTAGGACCCAAAATGTCCTGGTTTGGGTCTTTCCAGAGGAGAATCATCAGTAACAAGAGCTCTGCTCCGCAGGAGCCAACTTGAGCGGGGCTTAAGTGCTGCAGCGAGGGATTCCCAACCTCTCCACATGCTCAAATCACACTAATTCTTAACACTTAGCACACTTTTTTTGTCTTCAAAGCAGCCTGGAAACGCTGCTGAAGCCCCACAGCACCCACAGAGGTAGGTGGTGGTGGATAATTGCTGGGGTGAGTGGTGGCCAGAGGAGCTTCAAAGCCGTGTGTCGGCTGCGGGTCACCATCCAACAAAAACACCAGCCCCGGTTACTGCCCAATTCAGATGTGTTGATGGACCTTTAACAGTCCTTGGGAGCATTTGGGATGTGAAGCCTGGAGGCTGGGAATCATAAGCCAGCCCTGAGGCGCTTTTTTTGGGAAAAAGAAACACTTTCCCAAATGTTCCACAGCTGGAATTTGTTGGGGCGTGTGGTGATCAGCCACAATGGTCTTGCTCCATCCCAAATCAAGGCTGGAAGCACTGGGGAGTGGGGATGGGCTGAGTGGGGAGGGACAGCTGCAGGGCTGATTCTCCTCTCTGAGTGGGGACAAGGACCCTGGAAGTCTGCATTTGGTTTTCTTCAGCAAAAAACAGGCTACATTTGGATGCATGAAACTTCCCAGCCCTTGCTGGTGCGCCTCTCCACTGGCCTGGGTTGGTCACAGCGTATACAGTGACAGATTTGTTCTCTCTCTACCCAAAAGTTTGGCATCCCCTGGCCCAAAGGGTGAAAAACATCTAAAAAATTGCCCCTGAAAACATCAGCTTTAAATAACATGAAATAAATAAAAAAAATAAATCCCCCCTCCCCTCCCTCCATGAACAGAGACACTGCAGATTACTTTGAAAGGCACCGGTACTGGGGGGGATGCTTTGCATTGGTGAAGTACCACAAAAACTCCCTCCTTTCCCCAGGTTCTGGGATCAGGAGCATGTCCAGATTCCCCCAGCCTTTCTCAGGTCTCCTTGAGGTTGTTTTCTCCCCCCTGCCCTGAGAGTTTATCCCCCCCAAACCCATGAGTCAGCCACCAGTCAGCTGGGCTGGAGCATCTGCTGGTTCACTCTCTGCCTGCCTCATATTGGCAACAGCATTCCCTTCCTCTTTCACCTTCCATTAACCTCATGTTCCTCAAACACCTTCATCCAACTACTCCATTCCGGTAGCAACCTCAGATTAATTAAAAAGGAAAAAAAAA
>VZUA01030609.1:2018-17842 GCA_013401035.1 Horornis vulcanius
CTGAAATACAGGGAAGATAAAACTCAAGGCATCACCCTGCTGATGAACCCAAAACTTCAGAGGATTCAGTGGAGCTCAAGAACCTCTGAGCAGCTCATCCCTGCCCCTGACACTGACTGGGTTTAAATCTTCTCTGAGTATCCCAAACTGTTAACTCCTGATATTTTTTTTTTCTAATTTCCTTTTGTATTTCTATCTGTGCTTTTGTATTCTTTGTATCTTTGAAGAAGATTATGGCTGTGTGAGGCCTCTTCAGTTTTCTGTGCCAGCTCATTAAAGTCTCTTCTTTTTCCCATCTCTCCTAAAAACATCTCCCGTTCCAGCCCTAGAGGTGGGAATGCTTCATCTTTATTTATTTATTACTTATTGACTGCGCCTGTTGGAGCTAATTTCAATACAAACACCACTACTTTAAAAAATGGGGCAATTCTTCATAAATCCTCCACAAGAAAAATCCTTTCACCACCCTATAATTCGAATATTTCTTGATGTCCATCACCAAAACCTGGAGATAAAGAAGGGAGCCTTTGGAGCTTAACAATACAACAATATCCTGTGGAAATGGAGCAGTGGGAGAATCCATGCCATATTCAGAGAGACAAAGGCAGCACGGGCTGTGCCACCCAGGCAGTGACAAAACCCAAGGAAATCTAAATTAGCCCAGAGCTGATTTATCTCAATCCTGCCTCAGAAGGCTTCACTTTTTGGGTTTTATTAAGGATTTGGTCAAGGGAAGGGTCAAGGCTGGAATGAACCTCTGGAATAGCCAAGGCAGCGAGGGAAATCTGGATTTTACACTCTGCAGTCAGCTGAGGGCACAGTTAATTTTAGTCTCGGAGAAGTCACCAAAAAAAGGCACCTGTAACCTCAGCTCCCCTCTCACCTCAGCTTTGGGACAAGCCTGGCCTAAGGATTTAATCCTGAATTTAAGCCTGTCATTTTCTGCATCCAAAGGTGCCTCAGAGTGAAAATGTGAGGCATTCAAATGTATAAATCAATTTTGCAGCCTCTTGCTTAATGCAAATTAAACAAGTCTGCACCACAGACACGAAACAGCTGCTAAACAGAGTAAAAATTAATGAAGAAGAAAATTAAGATTGCTTTGTTGCTGCTTTTTATCAATTTGTGCCCAGATCTGAGGAAGGTTTCATGAGAACGTTGCCAGCTTGCAAAGTGATTCTGGATTGCTGAGCTCCTTTTTCTATTTTCCTTGCATGTCCTGGAGTTCTCTGGAAAAGCAGGAAGTTTTTTAAGCATTCATTCACCAGCAATACCAGCAATAAAAAAAAAAATAAAATGCTTACAGAGATAAATCAAAGGTCAGAGAGCAGCTCTGGCTGTCAGGAGCATTTTCAGCTTTATCTGCTGGGTGTTCTGGTGGAATCTCGGTCATTTTCCAATTCCCAGTGAGTTCACTTCTGGAAAGTGACAGGGAAAATCTGTTTGGAATAATCTCTGTTTCCCAAAACATGTCATGGCCTGGAGAGGTGGACTCCAAATCAATATTTTGGGGCTCGTGCCAAGCAAAGACTCCCCGTGACTTCAGCAGCCAAATTTTTGTGGCAATTCCAGAGTTTTGGTAATTCAAGACTCTGAAAGTTGATAAACTCCAGAATTTTCTTCTGAAATACATCCCTGGTCAAACTTTTCCATGGAATTATTAATATTGGCATCTTTCCTCGATGTATCACCCGGTAGTTTGGCTCTGATATTCAAAGGGAGTAAGAAGATGTAGAGGTTAATAAACAACATCCCATCATTTACTTGGGAAATGAGACAGATTTTTGTTTCCTGAAAATAATGTTTGTTTCAGGTATAATTTACACCAAAGTCTAGATTTATAATCACAAATTCTATTCCCTGAGTAAGGCAGGTGTGGGATTTCCACCCCAGGAACTGCAGGTATTTAACCAGGATGTCTTCATATTTATAATTTACACATAATAATTTCCCTGCTGTGCTTTGCTGCACCCCATTCCACAGCAGAATTCCCTGTTTAAATAAAAGATGTTAAAACATCAGTCAGAAACCTCTCAGTGCCTCTTCTTCCCACTGACACCGAGGTCACTCCAAGGCGCAGGGAAATAAATGAAAATCAGATTTTACACATGAAGATGCCCCTGGAAAAGAGAAAGGAGCAACTTGTGTGGAAAATTGCTGTTTGCATTTCACATCTGCAAATGTTCCTCTTCAGGGGAGATGCAAAACAGAACTGCTGTGATGAGATTTCTCAGGGGGTTAGCAGGGGGAGGCAGAATTTCCCTGCAATCCTTGGCATTTTATCTCTTGGCGAGATAAAATCCTGGCAATGATATCAGGAAATGTCATTTATATCAACTGAGATGAAAACACTGTCAGGACAACTCAACCTTATTTACTGTTATCCAAACTGATGTACAAAGCAGGTTCTGATATTGGCACCGAGTTGTTCCTCTGGAGAGCTGGGCCTGTGTCACCCTGAATATCCTAAAATCAATTTATTTTAAAATATCTGGAAAGAAAAGCACGAGATTATTTTACTGCATTGCAGTCCTGGCATGAAAAACTCCACTTTTATAGTTGTTGTTATTGGTACTGATTTTTCTATTCTGATTTTATGTCTCAGCAGAAGAAAAGGGAGGGGAATCCACAGGTTTTTGGGGAATATTTTGCTTTAATGTTTTCCAGGACTAATCTTCAATGAGTCACATTATTGTGTACATCTGATTCATGCCAATAAAAGTTTTTGAACCTGAAAATCCTGAGAAAAGCTTTTAACTGAGCAGCAGAATTCAGCCAACAGCAACAAAAACATCCTCCAAATTTTAGCATCCCCGGGAATATCACAGAACAGAGATCCTACAGATTTTGGGAGGATTTTTATGAGGGAATTTCCATCAAATTAAATGTTTCTTGTAATGATTTTGTCCAGTAAATCTGGAGACCCATCAGTGCTGTGTCCTCACTGCTCATCCCCAGGGTGAAATGGTGGTAAATTCCATTTGCAACTACAGGAAGTTAAAGAGTTTTTCACTGTTATTATTTTTATTTAAGTACATTCACAAAATGAAGCTTTTCCCGATCAAAACTTTGGAATTTTCTTTACGACAAGCAAGAAATGACAATGATAAAAGTGCTGGCATTATTCAGACTAGCAAATAGCGAGAGTTTCTCCAATATCTCACTCTCTATTTTAATTCTGGGTGCCACAAAAATCGCCTAGAAAAGCCAAATTCTGCTTTTTTTTTTTTTTTTTCTCTTGGAACCAAAATAATTCCCAAGTTTATTCTGTTTATAACCCACAATTCCTGTGGATTAGGGCACTGAATCCACAATGAATTCACGTTTGAATTAATTCTTTGAACTCATACAGTTTGCAGCATCAGATTATTTGTTTCTGAAGCCAAAATATAAAAACAAATGATGCCCTGATGGTTTCCTGCTACGGGCGAGCAGGAGGAGGAGCTGTTGAGCAAGGAATTCCTTTTCCCAGTTTTCCAAGCGGGTAATTAGTTTTTATTCCCAAATCCGGTTCAGAATTCGCTTTTCATTCCTTTCACAAGTGACCAAAAGCCTGCAAAACCAAAGTGAAACAGCAGCCACTACCCGAATATTGGTGACGGTTTTATTGCTGATTTCCAGCGTTTAAAAGAATCCGAGGATGCTGAAGTTTTGTGTCTCGCCTGGAAGAGCTGCTGGAGTGCAGAACGAGCCCTGCAATTGGATTTTTTTTGGCTGGAGCCACTGGGCTGGCTCAATAATCCCTGAATTTTGCACTGAAGTGGTGCAGAACTGTTCGGGATTCCCGTTTAAATTCACATTTAGTGGTGCGGGCAGCTCCGCTCCAAGGGCTGGGTGTTTCCATCCCACTTTGCAGCGGCTTCCCCATCCCAGTTCCCCGGCAGGACGAGGCTTTTCCTGCTGTTCCAGCCCCTCCTGAAGGGAAATTCCAGCCCCTCTGGAATTCCAGAGCCTTTCAGCCCCCAGGATCCAGCTCAACCTCTCCTGCAGGATAAAACCCCTGGAATTTCATGGGGACCTCATCCATGTGGAGCATCCTCTGCTCTGGGGGCATTCAGCACAGGGAGGAGCCTGGATTTGGGGGAAAACCGAGGGACAGCAGAGCCTGGCAGCTGAAGGAGGGGCTGGAACTGATTTTGGGGCTCTGTGATCTGGGAAAACCTCATTTCCCTTCACAATTCCAGGCTCTGGACCCCAATTGCCAACAGTGAGACACAAACTTCAACAGGAGTCACAGTTCCACATTTATACTGCCCTAAAGTGACAAATAAATAATGGATTGGTTGGTGAGAGTGAGCAGCATCCTCCTTATTTTATATTTAATTTAAAATAAATAATAATAAAATTAATAGAATTTCAAAAGCCATAATAGAGATAGCCAGATTATTACTAAAATTATTAGCTAAACAGTTTGGAGCTAATAGACAGTGACACATTTATGTTGAAGTAAAATGACAAATAAATAACGGATTGGTTGGTAGGAGTGCATAGCATCTTCCTTATTTTACATTTATTTTAATGCAAAATAAATACATAATAACATTAATAGAAATTGAAAAGCCACAATACAGTGATGTTAATAATATTATTAGAATTATTAGCTGCACAGTTTGTAGTTAATAGACAGTGCCACATTTATATTGAAGTAAAATGACAAATAAATAATGAATTGGTTGGTGGGAGTGAGCAGCAGCCTCCTTATTTTATATTTAGTTCAGTGTAAAATAAATAAAGGAAGAAATTAATAGAATTTTAAAAGCCACAATAGTGATATTGATACTATTATTAGAATTATTACCTACACAGTTTGTAGCTAATAGACAGTGACATTTATATTGCAGTAAAATAACAAATAAAGAATTACTTGGTTGGTGGGAATGAGCAGCATCCTTCTTACTTTATATTTATTCTATCTTTCCTTAAGTATAAAATTAATAGAATTTCAAAGGCCATAATAGAGGTAGTGATATTGATAATATCATTAGAATTATTAAAATGGTTTGTGTTGGAAGGGGTCTTTAAGGAACAATATCATCCTATGGGCAGGGACACTCTCCACTATCCCAGGTTGCTCCGAGCCGCCTCCAACCGGGCTCTGGACACTGCCAGGGATGGGGAAGGAAAGGGAAGGAATTTTTTTCCTTTCCTGGCTCCTTCCCCGGCCGCTCCCGGCCTACAACTCCCAGCATGCCCCGCACTCCGCCCGCGCCGCCGCGCTTCCGCGGGGGCCGCCGGGATTTGTAGTTTTGCGGCGGGGCGGGGGCGGCGGCCGGGACGCTCCGCCCGGGTGGAAGGAGGGCGGGCCGGCGCCGGGCGCGGGGGACACGGGACGCAGGTACCGCGGGCGGCCCTGCCAGGCACCTCCCGGGCCGAGCCGCGGCGNGGAGCGCGGGGCTCGGCGCTGCCCGGCCGGCCGAGCATGCACTGAGAGCGAGCGGCCCCGGGCTCGGAGCCGCCCCGCTGCATGGTGTGGGGAGACACGGTCGCGATAATAAATGATAGAGGATACAATGACTTTGCTGTCTCTGCTGGGTCGGATCATGCGTTACTTCTTGCTCAGACCGGAGACCCTGTTCTTGCTGTGCATCAGCCTGGCCCTGTGGAGTTATTTCTTCCACACGGATGAAGTGAAAACCATTGTTAAGTCCAGCAGGGATGCGGTGAAGATGGTGAAGGGCAAGGTGGCCGAGATCATGCAGAATGACAGGCTCGGGGGTTTAGACGTGCTGGACGCTGAGTTCTCCAAGACCTGGGAGTTCAAGAGCCACAACGTGGCTGTCTACTCCATCCAAGGCCGGAGGGATCACATGGAGGACAGGTTCGAAGTAATCACCGACCTGGTGAACAAGACTCACCCCTCCATCTTCGGGATATTTGATGGGCACGGAGGAGAGGCAAGTGCTCAGCTGGAAAAAAAAAATAACAATACAACAATACCCAAAAAAAGGGGGGTGCGGGAGGGAGGATGGTCCAGGGTAAGGCGTGGATGTGTTCTCACCCACCAGGTTTGTGTGGTTATCTTGTACATTGTGGGGAGGGGGATTTCCTTGATTTTTTTTTTTTTTTTGGGGGGGGGGGTGTGGATGTTTCTAAAAAAGGGCTGTGTAATCCTCCCTTCCCTTTATCCCTCGTTACCCCCTCGGCGCTCAGCACGGCATCAATGTGCCTGTACCCCCTTTGCCCTTCGCAGTAGTAAAGGTTTAATTGAAGGGAAAGCTGTTGGAGGTGGCTCTGACGTGCGTGGAATAACGATGATGGGCACAAACTCCCCGGAGTCATCTTTTGTTACAGCCAAGTGTGCTGTGATGTGATTTTGGCACCGGGCTGGCTTCTCCTCCCGACACATCATCGGCAGAGGTTAAGCAGGAGCGGTGCTGAAGGATCCTGAAGCGTGTGTAAAATGTGCTTTCAGCAATTCCCTCTCCAGTGAGCGAGCCGAGCACGAGCATCGTGTTTGGGAATTGTGTGGAGTTTATGTCATTACAACTGCGCTGTCCCTTCCCTAGTGGAAAGGCAGCAAAAGTGGCTTTGTGGCACTCGGTGGTGGTGTTTAACCTCTCCGCTCTTTGGGGCAGGGTGATCTCCTCCAGGCTGTGCCGGGTGACGGTCCCAGCTCGCTGGGATATTCCCTGGATTGCGGGTGACAAATGTTGGAGCTGCGGCTTCCTCTGCCTTTAGGATGTGGTGCTGCCACGCAGCTTTTGGTGTGGCACAAGGCACGCGTTTCATAACTGGGGGAGAGGACGAGGAATTTGTCCTTGTGTGGCAAATCGGCTCCAGCAGGCTGTGAGAGAACCTGGTGGGATGATGGAGAGAAATGTTGGGAATTTGCCGTGTTAGAGAGAGAGCCTGGGTGTCCCTCCAGCTGCTCCCCCAGATCCAAGAGTCAAAATCCTTCCTAGAAGAGCTCTGGCAGTGCCCGGACACTGACGGGGCACAGGGACATTCGTGCCCTGCTAAACCTGGAAGGGCCTCCTGGAAAATCCAGGCCGTGAGCTCCGGATGGGGAAACCGCTGCCAAGGCTGGGGAGGGACTCGGGCTCTCCTCACAGTGTCAGCTGTACTGCCCTCTTTCAATTAACGCAAACTCTTCGGATATTGAGAATTGTCGGCTTCTTAAAAAAATGCTGCTGGTGCCTGAGCCCTGTTTTGGGGATTTTTTGATCTGATTTCAGTTGGGGCACAGCTGTGCCAACTCCTGCTGGCATTCCCGGGCCGGTTCGCTGTCCCTGGGCATTCGAGGAACACGGGTGGAAATGTTGACGTGTCCCAAGGTGGTTCCCAGCTTTTCCTGGAGGAACAGGAGCCCTGAGCAGTTCACTGGGGACATCTGGCTCTTTTGTGGGCAGGAGGGAAGGTGCTGGGGCTCTGCCTTTGTGTCAACTGAGTTTCCTTGTGGGAACCGAGCTGCCCAAACAATTGGGGAAGATCTGAGCGGTGTTTTTAAACAAGAGTGTTCCGAGGTTGTGGGATCCGGTGTGAAAGGGGGATCTGATTTCTTTCATTAATTTTGTAGCTTGCCCTGCACGAGACTGCAGGCTGAGGGTATTAAATAACCCCCAGCTAAGACAGGGAATGCTGGCATTTAGCTAATGTGCCCCACAGATATCGCCTGCTTTGTTGTGCATCTTGAAATTCCATCCGTGGGATGCATTCATGTTGGAGCCGTGGAAAACTCATTGGCCTTTTGTGTTCTGCTGCCTCAGAACTTGCTCTGATGGATTCGGTGGCAAAGTACAGGAAGGTTTTTAATTTTGAAAGGTTCAGCAGAACTCTCCACAAATCTTTCTAAATTTAGTGTTTTATAAATGTATCCGTCTCGCATCTGTTATTCATAATGGAATCCTGAGTGTTCTCCATGGCCTTTACTCCTACAAAAAAAAGCTGAGGACCTAATTAGTTTCAAGTTCTAAATTTTAGGTAAAACTGTTCAGAAGGAAATGAACTGTGTGCTGTGCTTCTAGCAAAAAAAAAAAAAGAACAGGTTTTATTTTAAGCAGGTTTTGTAATTTTGAGTAGAAAACGAGGGAGAAGAAATAAAAATTTACGTTCTTATTTAATCCCTAGTACATAATTCTACATTTTAAGTGTCTATTTGAATTGAGGTTTTGTATGTCTTAATTCATGTTAATTATTTTTAAACATAAAATACTCAGTGAAACACATTATATACGCACGTAGCAAAGCCTTTGTGAAGGTTAAATTTTCCATATGGGCTCCCAGTCAATTTATGTGTATTTAAAGAATAAAGAACAGCTGATCCCTGGGGTTACGTGTGAAACAAACTCTTCTATATGGGGAAAAATTTGTTTTTCCAAACAGCCAATACCAGAAATGAGATGCCAGATTAATTATTTCCAGCTATATGCAAGGGAGCCTGTCTCCATTAATTACTTCCTGCCATATCCCATTGAAGTGGAAGGATGGAGGAGCATGATTCAAGCAGCTTCAATTCCTGTGCACCGCTAATTTATGAAGATTTCTGAGTTCTGCTTTCATTTCGCCAACATTTTGCATAAATTCTACTTTTCTCTTATGTAATTTCCTCTTCCAGCTTCCAGTTTTAGCCTGGATAGGTTGGCAGCCATTGCCTTGGATTTTGTGGGTGGCTTGAGGAGAAAAGAGTAAGCAAAAATAATTATTAATGCCCTGGTTTGCTGCAGTAACGTCTGAAAGGCAAGAATATTTCAGAGAGAAGACTGGATGTGGGGTGTGTAGTGCAATCTTTTATTAAAAGTTAGTTTCTTGGAGATATAGTAGTACTACTAATAATAACAATGATGCAGAGCAGGTAGAGGTCAAAGAAGTCGATTTAGAAAGAATAAAGAAAAGTTGCTGCCTGTTGTCTCGCTGAATGACTTTGGGCAAAGGATCACCCTTCAAGGTGATTGAACTTATAAAAGAAAAAAAATTCTGTTCTCCCATCAGCTTCTTTTTAAGGTTTAAAAATGGCTTGAGTGTTGAGGTTTTTTCTTGCCCTTTTTCTTTAGGAATTTTGGTGCTGTCCAGGCTGGAAGATGGAGCAGTGTCAAACTCCACAAATGACCAAATAACAAATGATGAGCTGGGAAGCTGAAGAGAGGAAAGGCTGGCTGCTTAATGAGAATGATTTCCCCATTTTAACTACCATTTACTCTCAAATATTTAAGGTTTAAGCACACAGTTTAATGAGATCTCAGCATTAGACAAGGGCAAAGTAGCTCAGCTCCCATCTGCAGTTTTATAGTTACGGCTCTGCTGTAAATCATTGGTTTTTTCCTAACCCTGTGGGGTGAAGGTTTTAAAAATAATTATGGTAATAGATAGTACCTTCCCCTGCCTGGGCTTGTTTGCAGTCATAAACGGATGTGGGAAATTAAAGCTCAGTAACTGTCTCATAAAAAATGTCTCTTTTTATTTCCCTCTACCTCCTGAGCGGGGACGTGGCAAGACTTGTCCCTCATGATGTGTAGTTGTGGGTAAGAGGCTGGGGTTTTTTGCATGGAATAATTGGGTTCTGGAGCTGCTGATCCAGTGTTTTAGGATGTAAAATACACCTTTTTATTTTTATTTTTTTATTCCCAGCATAGGGGAGCTGGAATGGGGAAGGAGGGAGCGGTGTGGAAGTGGCTGATGCTCTGTGGGGCTCAGGACCTTGAAATCAGCAGCAGGGCTGGCAGAAGTCTCTGGTTACTGATTAACTTAGAAAGATACACAAAAAAAAAAGGGAAAGGTCAGAAGATAATGGTGGAGAGTCCTGAGGAGCCTGGTGTGAGGCTCTGGAAATGGGAATGCTGAGGTGAGGTCTGGAGGAGAGGGCACTGTGCCAGCTGTGTTTAAATAAACCTGCTGTGCATTCAAATCCAGCTCTCTGATCCTAGCAGCAGAAGGTGTTTGTGCTGTGCTGAAAGAAAAGAAAGCTGGCAATTTTACAATTTGAGTTCATTTTTGAGGTTTTTTTAATCTGATAATTCTAATTCCTGCCCCCACCCCTGTGACACTGAACTACTTAAGCAATCTCAGCAATGAAAATTTATCTATCAGGCTTTCGAGTCAAGGCCGTTCAGGATTGATGGCTTGGGATTTTATAAAAGGTAGGAATAAATCAAACAACAGCTTTGGAGTTTCTCTGCATGTTACAGCCCAGTTGTAAGGTGAAGTCTTTGAGGGTTTGCAGTTTTTAAACAAAAGCTGCTGGCACGGTTTTCCTTTTATAGTAATTTCCTTTGGTTTCTAATCTAGAATCCCCTGCAATGTGCCCAAAAGTTTGAATAAATATTTACATAGGTGAGGTCATGTTGATAGGCAACTCCCAAATCTGCTTTTGAATTCCCCTCCAGTGGCCTAAAATACAAGTCAGAAGTGATCTACAGGAACATTCCTGTCATTTTGTTTAGTTTATCTAAGTTTTATTCTTGCATGCCATGCTCCAGGATTGTGATTTTCACCCTACAACACCATGCTGATTCAATTTAGGGTTAAACTCTACGCTCATTTGCTGTACAAAAATTGATTAAAAGGCTGTAAAAAGCTGTAATTGGAAGGAGGAACTTTAATTGCTGCCATTCAGGGCTGTATCATTGGGTGTAGGATTGAGCCTTTTTTCAATTTTGATAAAAATCAAGAAGTCAATTAATTTTTAATGTGTTTTGCCAGCTTTGTTTTAATCGGTGTTTCCCTGTCTGGGCTCTCAGGCTGCCGACAGATTGCCACTGGTTTAATGAAATCAATTTTGATGATGAGATGCTTTCAGATTATGAAAGTCATTGAAGTTTTCCCCGTGAACTTCAGGAGCTCAAGGCTCCTCCACTGGACGTGTTCATGTTGGGAATTGCTGTGGATGGGGAGGAAACAATCTCAAAGCAGTGGGATTTTCTTCATTTCTGTTCCATAGCTCAGGAGTTTGGATATTTTTGTGATTAATAGTGTGAGAGAAAAAAAAAAATTCATGTCCTCTGTCATGTGGGTTAATTAAACCAGCAGATTGCTCTGCCTCCAATGTCGTGTTTCCAGCAGCTCTTTTGGAGCAGAGCAGGAATTCTCCTCCCTCCTTTTTTGCTAGAAACCCAAATATTTACAGTGTAAATTGTGCCTTAAAACTGCGATTTGGCTTCTGGCAGTTTCACTTTTGAAACAATCTCTTGGCACGTGGTTGCTGTGTTTTGCTGCTGTCTGGTTTTTGCTGGTGGCTGCAGTTTCCTGCAGCAGTTTTGGCACTGTGGGGATGTCCCATGCTCATGGCAGGATTCCCATGAGCTGGATCTGGCGCTTCTAAATTTTTTTCTTCTTCTTCTCAGGATTTTTCAGCCCTGCCCCTCTTCCTCTGGGGTTTTGTGTCTTCCTCAGCACACAGGTTGCCTGCTCTGAGGTGAGGTTCCACCTTTCCTCAGCCCCAGGAGCCTTTGGATGTGTTGATCTGCTCAGAAATGAGCGGGATCGTGCTGTGAGATCAGCCAGGTTTTGGGATCCATCCCTGGAAGTCCCCAAAGCCAGCCTGGACAGGGTTTGGAGCATCCTGGTCTAGTGGGAGGTGTCCCTGCCCATGGGATGAGATGGGATTTAGGGTCCCTTCCACAATCCAGAGGTACCTGGAACTAATTTTTCTTAGGTCTCGAGGTTCAGGTCTCGCTCTTCCCTCAGAGCACAGCAGAGAGACACTGACGGATCTGGGAAAAGGAACAAAATGCTCGTGTGCTCCTCCTGCTTTGAATCTCTGCCCTTGCAAGGAGACTTCCCAAACCTAATTTAAGGGCAGCAGCTGCTCTAATTATGCACAGAAAGTCACACGCCTCTTGCTCCAATTTTTCACTGCAATATTTGGTAAATTCTCGAAGTTTAAGTGAACTCACCACCCTTTGGGCCCTACTGCACCCCCTGCTCTGTGCCCCACGCAGACTCCTCACCCCCATTCCTCATCCCTGCTGGCCCCGTGGCCACACTTTGGTCCCTCATCCCACAAACCCTCAGGGAATGCTGTGTCCCAAGGAGCTGTGCCCTCCTGGGATGGATTGTGTGCTTTAAAACAGAGTTTGGAACTCCAGGTTGCCTTTGGCTGCTCCTCCTGCTGCTCAGGTGCACCAGCAGTGCCTCTGTCACCAGATCCCAGCTGGCCAGACCAGTTCCTCTGGCTCAATCCCTCTCCCATGTAGGAGAAGGTCATCAACATTTAATGACCCTTTTTCTTTATGAGCCTGTAGGGTTTCACTTTCACCCAGAGGGTCATGAAACAGCGAAGGCTACAGATAAGGCAATTCCAAAAGGAAGTTTTCATCCTGACAAAAAAGTCCGTGCTGGATCTCCAGGTTGTTGTAATTTTTGTGTAAAATCACTAGTTGTAACAAGTTGCAGATTTTTTTCCCCTTTTGGGCTGTTTTATGTGCTTTTACTCCTGTTTTTTGCTGGTATTTAACACTTCAGCTGGTGGTTTTATTAAAGCAGTTTAAAGCTGGTGCCAAAAGTAAGTTTCATTTGAAAGCAGCATAGCTTTGAAAACATGCAAATTTCATTACAGTTTACGAGAGAAAAAAGGTTTGAAGGTGCCAGAATACTGACAAATACTTAGGGTAAGTAAGACTGGTGAGAGTGGTAAATTTCGGTTTAAATAGCTGCTCATTTATGCTGTGAAATTGATGTTTATGTGACAAATACAGCTTGTGGCAGATCAGGCCTGATCCAGGAATGATCAAGGGAAATATTTTGGTCCCACTAAAAACCAAAAAGAACAGAAAGTCATTGTTAAGAGCAGGTTCTCAGATCTGGAGTGGTTTGCCATCAAATAATGTGGGTGGAAGAGAAGTCCACCTTTCTTTCTACTCAAGTGGAAAAGCCATCCCAGAAAAGCAGCTGGTGGTGGATGCACTGAGCTGGGATCTCAGGATCTGGGTGTTGTGTGAGGAGCAGAGTGGACAGAGGGAATGAGGGATGAGCAGAGTGGCCAGAGGGAAAGAGGGATGAGCAGAGTGGACAAGGGCATGGAGGAAGGAGCATCATTCTTTGGGTCAAGGCTGTAACCAAGCCCTGAGAGCAGCGTGGCAGCACAAAGGACTGTCCTGCTGCTCTTACAAACTGATTGTGATGCTGAAACATCGCCTGCTCTCATCCTCTGCGACCTTGTCTGCTCCCCAGCTGTGGGAGCAGCTGACATCTCCAGCCACACAATCAAAGGATGTGTTTTCTCTGCTAAGCCACATCGCAATTAGCCACAGCTCCTCATGTGGGCAAACCTCAAAGCTCCCCCGGAGAAATGAGCACTTATTTGCATTTACTTTCAGCACCAAAATGTTATCCCTTGCAAATTTGCTCATTGTCATAAGTGTTGATAAAGCCTTTTTTATTTTTTTTTCCCCCTCCAAATCCCCTTCAGGGGTAAACATTTGATTTTATTAAGTTCTGTTATAATAGCTGAAGCTGTCATACAGCACTGCTTTCAATCAATGTGCCTTTTAATGTAATAAATCTCTTTACTTTTTCATTCTCTTCCCAATAGAAAACTGCTGGAGGGTGTGAAGCATTTCTTCTGAGGGGAAGTGTGTGGCCCATAATACAGCTCTGTGCTGTGCCACTTCTTTAAACTTGATTTTAAATGGGAATGTGATTTATTTCCAAGTAATGTGTGCATGAACTGCATTTTCCCTGCAATATATGCTCCCTCCAAACAAACACTGAGATATTGAAATATCTGATTGTGGTTGGCATCAAATAAAATCTCTGTCCAAGGCTGTGTGCTTCAGGAATGAAGTGTGGGAGTAGGAGGAAGGGGAGAAGGAAACATGCTTGTCTCCTTAGTGTTCTTGATGTTTATACCCCTGAACTTTCATCTGTTTACTGCTGTGCAGTATGAATGAGTTTTTTCTGATTTTTCTAGCTTTTTTTTTTTTTTTTATTACTCAGGTGGTTTTGGAGATGTCTAGGAAATTATGTAGGATGTAGAAGGTGCTTTCCAGATTGTTGTTTTTTTTTTTAATGTGGCGTATATGTGATGTGGTTCCTGTGGTTTTATTTCTGCTGGGAAGCAGAGAAGTTGGGCAACAGTCTGGATAATCCTACCAAGCAACTAGTTTTTCATTAATGCTTATTCCTAATTGTCTGAAGTTTGGTCCTTTATAGGTGTGAGAGGAAAGGGAAATCACAGCTGAAGTTTGACTGTTTATTGGTGTGGAAGGAAAGGGAAATCATGGCTAAAGTTTGATGGAGAAAAGGGAAATCACATCTGAAGTGTGACCCTTTTTTGGTGTGGAAGGAAAGGGGAATAAGACCAGAAGTAGGAAAAACCGGTCTCCAGTTCCCATGGAGGAGAGAAGCAGCAGCTCTGGGAAGGGGACAATCCCATTGCCCCAAAGTGGAGTTAACTCAGGGATGTGCACTTTGGAGATCCCAAAGTGATGGAATCCATCCAATGCCTGAGGGGCTGGATTTGTGTGTGAGGTGATTCCCATGTCAGGATGATCCTGGTTTTCCCTCAGAGGAGGAATCAGGTTTTGGAAGTGCTCCTTTGTGCCCTCCAAAAAGCATATCCAGTGCTTTTGTATTCAGTATATTCCATGTTGTGACTCCAGGTGCTGGAGGCACCAAACTTTGCCCTCTGTGTTCCTGCCCACATCCCTGGTTTGCTGGCACAAATTCCAGCTGTTCTTGCTCAGGACAGAGGGAACAAAGTGTGGGAGCAGCCATCTGCTCCATGGTATCACTTTGTCATGACAGGTAAAAGAATTATAAAATAAAAGCCTCATAAAATCAGGCCTGCTCTGCTAAATTACCAAAGTTAGCCTGGCACTTCTTCTAAGTAATTGGCCAGTTCCCATACAAAAACAATCTTAGTATGAAAACTCATGAGCATAACAACCTATTCCTGAGTTAAAAACAAATGTACCTCAACAACATGGGATTTGTCCCATGAGAATCAGTAAAGAAAATATGTATACAATCCAGGAATAGATAGATTTGATGGACAAGTAGAATACCTTTTACTAACCAATAGAGTAATTGGCAAGAAAGCTGTTAACCAATTAAAGCTGCACACAAAATCTGTAAAAACTGTATAAAATGAGTTGTGAAAATACAGAATTGGCTTTTCCTGCATGAAAATAATGGAGTCCTGCCTAACTTATTGCAATACCAGTTGGCATCACCACAGCAGCCTCACCATAAATATTAATGTCAGGTGCTGCTTGATTTACAGAGAATTTGGGGTGACACTCCCTCATTTTTTACAGATGTTTGATGCCATCATGTTAAAAACATCCCTGAAGTTTGACTCTTTTCAAAAGCCTTAGGACTGCAATCCCAGGAGCGGTTTGGGAAGTGAAGTAATGACGGAATTCTCAGCGGATGAACGTTGCATGAAAGATTTGTAATCCTTGGCAATTAGCAAATTGTTGCTGAGGTTAATGGGGATATTATTTTTAACTTTGAGGGCAGGAGCAATCTCCTGCCTCCGGGATAGAATTATTTCAATCAGTGCTTTAAATAAGCACTTTCTGTGATGGTTAAAATTGACAAACATTTAAATCATCAACCCAAATTCTTTTTTAGCTGTTATGTACCCTGATATATTGCTTCACATTATTTTTATTTTGCATTGAGGCAGAGTGGTATTTACTACCAGTGTTTAGTTGTGTGAGGTTGGGGCTTTTCCTGAGTTTCTGAATTAGAAAATAAAGCCTATGGCATTTAATTGCCTAACTTTAANTGCTGTAAATAAAAGCAGAATGAAAAGAATTTAGACACCAAATGATGTGACAAGATCAGGAACCTTCTTCTCAGACTCCATTTATAATTGGAATTAGAAACAGACAAGAATTGGAGGTAATTCTGCTCAAGGTAACCACATCTTCAAAGACAATGAT
>VZUA01030612.1:0-12919 GCA_013401035.1 Horornis vulcanius
TTTTTTTTTTGCCAGCACAATGAAGGAAATATCCTGCTTCTGCTTAACTTTTTCTTCCTTGTTGGAACAGATGGTAAAGGCTTATAAATACGTGACTGGTATTTTTTCAGTGACTCATAGCTCAGAGCCACAGGTTTCAGATGGTGATAAGAAGCTCACCAAGATGGATGTAAGCGTACTTGAGGAGCAGTATGACCATATAAAACAGAAGCAAAAACTGCAACCACACATTATTGTATATAAAACAGGTACGCTTATATTTGTAGAAAAAAATTGCATATGTAATGTAAAGATTATTTCTTTAAATCTTTAATAACACCTGGTTCCTTTTGTGTTGAGCTTCAAGAGAGGTAGAAGTAAATTCCTTTTCTGTCATTTGGGGGTTTTGTTTGTTTTGCTGAAAGGTGGTTTTATATTTATATCAATAAGCTTCATGTCAATGAAATATTATTATGTATTTGAAACAGATGAACATATACGAGGTAAGGTTTTACAGGTTTTATATCAGTAAAATAAAGTTCTAAACATAAATAGTAACCCTTATAGTAACCATGTTCTTCATGTCTATGATAAGGGTATTTGTGCAATGTTTTCTGTAATATTTCTGCTCTCTTGAATGCTTCCATCAGAACCAGTAATTCTGGATCATCTTTGTCTTTTTCCCTTCTCTATCTGTGTAAAGAAAGACTACAGGAAGCAACCTGGGGTTTTGTTAAAAAATAACTTTAATTAAAAGTCATAGCGGGTAACTAAGATACAAACTTTGAACAAAAGGTCCTGTTTTGAAAGTATTTTCAGTGCATATTGCATGGAAAGTGCATACATAGAAAAACAAGTAAAAATATGTATCACTCATCTACCTGCCATGTCAAACAGATTTTATATAAGAAACTTGCAATTATTTTTAAGTTTTTAGTTAGACTACTGCTGATAATACTACACTGATACATTAGCTTTCCATGTTAAAGTGATATTGAGAATACTAAGACAACTAATAAAGTTGTCTTCTGAATTTAATTTTAATATAAAACCCAAGCTTCATTCACCTCTCATATTAGTATTTAGCTCAACAAGCATAGAACTTAGCTTATTTCATTCTTTACATTTTCCTCTACGTTTTTCAGCAGTTCTAGCACATGGCTGTGTCAGACTTCATGATCAAAACAATCAGAAAAAAAACATGCAATTATGAACTATACAACAGATTTGCTTCATCAATATTCTTTCATCCAAACGTTTTGAAATTTTCCTTTTAAAAGAATTAAAATCTCTGTGAGGAAGAAAAAAAATATATATGTACAAGCTTATTTTATCAGGTATCAAAAAGGAGCTAACTCTAAGACAAATGAGACCATCTAATCAGTTATTGCAAAAATATGTTGTTAAAAAAAGGGAGCAGAAGCCTTTATTCAGATTAATTCAAATGAAGTTTCAGATATAATGAATGTAATCAGAGCAGATTTTTGCAAGGCCATTTGAAGATTAAAATATGTAAGTAGAACTGCACAGTTTCTGGGGAGTTTAAAATGTAGTAGGGCTAAAAATCCACGTACAAATATTTTTTTTACACATGCACATTCCCCCGAACATTCAAAAAACCACATAACCTGCTGCACTGAACTTTTATCTTCAAACAATCTGTGTGGAAAGAATTCATGTCACTGTTAGAAGAAGACAGAATTTGGGCATTTATTGTTATGTTGGTTCTCAAGGTCTTAAAAGTTCATCTTATACATTCCTGTGGAAGCTGGGAAAACCTATTACAGGGCTCAGCACTTTCCACCTGCAACACGCACCAGTTTTCAGGAGCATGTTGAGCAGAAATGAACATTGCCATATCAGACTGCCTACACTGTCCTGAAATTCCAGGTAGTTCCAAAAAGCAGTCCATGTATGTATCAGTGATTTGTACTGACAGCAAATTATTTCCCTACCTGGAGGGTAAAATCATGGCTGTGCTGGGAAAGGGGTGACAACAACAGCACCACCACAAACCTCACACATACACACAAACCTCAAAGGCCAGACACACCCTCATGGAAGGAGAGCACCTTCAGTCCCTCGTGGTCTTGGAAGTCCCTGCCAAAGGTCTTTGTTCTTACCAGTAAAACCCTGCTTCACTTCTGCCTGGCAGAGCAGCTGTCCCTCCATGTAACCACTGGGATTTTGAGCACTGTAGGTTTGTTGCACCACTGTTGGGACGGTAATTCCAAGCTTTCTGGAGGACTTATAGCTTTGTTTGTCACTTCCTGTCTGCAGGAGTCATGAAATCATGGACCTTTAAACAGAATTTAAGACCCTTTAACTTCCCTATTTTTTTTTGACAGAGGGGTTAATAACCAAGAAGACACCTGAAAACAACTTGGTTCTGTTTCTTCCCCAATACACACAGCCATATTCATGCTTCTGCCCACTCCTGATTATTTGAGAACAAAGACCATGACAAGGTTTGAAAGGCATCAGTTAGGGGATAATACAGCAGTGCATTCATTACTTATTGGCTAAGAAGCTGAAAAGCAGTATTTACTTTAGGAATTAAGTGGGAGTATTCAGCACAAGCAGTCACAACAAAATAAATACTGGGGCTCTGACTGCAGAAATCTCTTCCAAGTATTTCCCAGGCTAACTTGAGATAAGATTAACTTTTGCCACTCCAGAACCTTAAAAGTATCTATTAATGACAACAGCATATGGCCAAATGGTAAACAACTCTGCAACAAGGCTAAAATACACAATTTACATGGAGATAAAAAAAGGCAGAAAAACAGAAAGGTCTGTATAATTGCAGCTTTCTTGAGAAGTTTGGACAGTGCTGGAGGTGTGTTAATTAAACACCCAGTGGTTCAGGACTATCGCATTTCTATCCAAGGTCATTGCTCAATTTTGTGTGCTGCACCTGTAGCCAAGCAAGGAATCAAATCAACCTTGAACTCAAAACCAGTGCACACTATTAAAATTGGACTAGATTTGTCACTCTGAACTTTCTGATCAGCTCAAGACAGATCATAACTATTCTGATGACCAGTTCATAAGGTTCTAGATGTTCTGATGTTGCCTATGAATGTCAGTCCAGCCAAGATCACAGTTAACACCACAAGAACATGCAAATGTGCTTCACCTCAGTCTCTCAGTCCCATTCTCTCTTGGTTTTTCTCTCTCATACAGAGAACAAGCCCTGGTTTTCACAGCTTGGTGCTACACTGTTCTGCTCTGCAGAACACACTGGGCTCAGATTTGCACGTGGACCTTTTCGTAGCCAGCCAAGTTCAGCTTTATTTCTTGGATGAGGTCCAGTCATAACTTTGATTCTCACTGTTGCATGGTAGAGAACTGTGTGTTTGTGTGTTCTTATCTCTCTGAGTGGTGTCACCCTAAGAAATTCTGTTAACACACCTTACTGTACAGATGGATGCACAAACACACCTGTATCTCAAAGCTCTGCACGTGCCTCAGTCCCCTTTCTCCCGGTAACGTGGCACAAGAGCCAGTGTGGCCTGATATGTTTCTCCCCTCTAGCCATGCTGCAAAACAGCTCTTATCAGATCAACCCTTCATGGTCAAGGAGCAGAAAAAGTTCTGTGATATTATGCTGGTGTTGTTGTTTCAGCAGTGGAAGCCAAAGGCAGCAGTGAAAGCCCTGGCTTAGGAAAATCCCTGCTGTACAGGTTCACTTACTGCCAGTAAATCAGCTGGGTCTGACATCTCCTAATATTTATTCATAAAGATGACAAAAAAGGCAGCTATAAAGCAGAGGTTGTGCTGTTGGGTTTTGTGCAGGCAGCATCCTATGAAAACTCGCTTCATTTCAAATTCAGGGTTACAATACTTTTAAAACAGTTGCTCAGGGACACTCGAAAAATAATCAGCACTCTTCTATGTCTACTTTTCTCCCTTTAATGTGTTTCAGAACTTATATTGCAACAGACACTGTCACTGTAAGTCAACCCTGTAAATAAGGCCAGCATTCTGCACAACTCCTACTTTAAACTATATTTACACTAACTGCAGTATATTTCATTAGTGTCAACAGATTATATTTTGCTTAATAGATCAGTTTCTGTTCATTTTCAAGACACAGAAAACCAGTCATGTCCAGCAATTTGATGACTACTACATGTAATTAAAGTAGCATTAGCATTTCTGTCACTAGTATCTTAAACATTTTTACCAGTAACTTTCCTAGTCCTTTAGAAATTAAGCTATAGAGATAGAAAAATTAAAATATAAAAAGGAGACCTCCAACTTTTGCAGCTACTCTATAGCTTTCACAGAGGAAGCAGATTCCTCTAAGTTATCATTCACTAGTAACACTAGTGTGATAAGCTATTTACACAATTTATACTGACTGTTAGAGTAAAATTGCAGTAAAAAATTAAAATACAAGCCTATAATATTAATGATCCCTCATTAAGAAAAAAAAGACACAACTTGTTTCATCTGGAAATATCACAATATCATTAAGCTGTGAATACAGACTTCAAACAGTATCAAACAGAACATTTTTGTCTTTCAAATTAAAGCACTTGCCAACACCCTGAGCAAGTCCCTACTCACCTTAAGAACTTTTGCTTACAAGAAATTAATTACTGAAAGTCGATTCTCAATCTGTGCTGCTAATGAGTGTTAGAGTACCAGTTAGATCAATATTGTCTTGATAAATTTCCATTTTCATTTGGCTAAAATTAGGATACCATTTATGCCCTCAGAACTGCAAAAACAAGCACAAGTAGGTCTACTCATTAACCTGGCATCAAAAAAACATGCACTACTCTCAGCCATTGAAAGAAAGAGCACAGCTAAAACTCATGTTAAAGCTTTTCAGATGAGTTTATGCTGCAGAAATCATACCCATGCTTTTTGCCACCATAGTAACATGCACAAACGTCTTTCTTCTGCAGGTGGACATGAATCTGTTCTGCCAGAATCAATTGTCAACCCTGTTCTAATTAATAAGAAAGTTAAAAGATCAAAGTCATGTAGAGGAGATGTCCCTGTCAGAAAGGTCACACTGGAGACAATCAACGGTGGCAACTCAGCAGATGACTTGCTATGGCACGTCCACCTGGGAGCTCACCGCCTAGGGCAGGCCCCTGGACAAGGAGATTCCTCAGATCTTTCCCACAGCAACAGCACACCATGGAGTTTTGACAACCAGAGACTGATTTCAAAGGGAAACAGCACACTGCAGACCAAGGAACCAGCAGGAACAAGTGAACTGTCTCAGCTCAGGCAGCTGGGAAGCTCCAGCGTGTTCAACAGTCTCAGCAAAGAGAACGGCTGCAACGTTTCAAGCTCCTGCCAAAAGCCTCCTCTGAAATCAGCCACTGCAGCACTTTGGGCTCATCAGCAGATTTCTGCTACAAAATGCATGCCAGCCTGCAACAAACTGAACTTTTACCCTTTCCCAAATAGNTTAGCCACGGAAGATCCTGACTATATAATCTATGATATCTTTATATTTTTTAACATATTTCATCATTCACTTTCAAGATATTCAAGATAATTGCTGATGTGTTTTTTAAATCAATTAATAAAACCTCTGCTCATTTCTATTGTTGTAATGACACTTAGTAAATATCATTTCTCTCTGATACATAAATTTTATCATAATATATTTCTGGTTCCCATTTATTCCCAGTGTTTCATTAGAAAACTAATGATGTCTCCCCTTCTGCAAAATCTTTAGAGGGAGGAGACCCTCCCTTGTGGGTGCATTTCAATGACACAAACAGGAGCTCTGTAACACTCACTTCTGGCTGCAAATGCTCAGATACTCTTTTTCAAATGCAGGGTTCACAAAAATTGGAGATGGGAAAAGTCTCCCCATTTCATAATGGGTAGCCATGGGACATCATAGTAACTGGGGTTTTTATCTTCACAGTAGTTCAGTATTCAAAGAATGATTAGGAAGAAAGAAAAAAAAGATAAAGCATAAATATACCTAATAGGCATAACAGGGAAAAACACTAGATAACAATTAGTTCACATGAAACAAGAAATTACCTGGAAGGAAATACTTCAAAAACTTCATTGTCCTTTGATTGATTTAGTTATCTTAATTAAACACGGACCTTGAAAACCTTGGTTTTAAAGTCAATGCAGGTCTATGCATGGACTAAGTAACTAACTCCTTTGTAAAATCTTTCATACAAACACTTTGTCCTTTCCTCAGGTTTCTCTAGCATATTACTGTGCTTTGTACTGACTGGAACTAATTTAGAAAAGGTATTTTTCCTTTGGAGAATCTTTCAATGTAATTTCCAAGGAGATTATGAAAGAGTATTTTCAGTAAGTTTCACTTGTTAGTGGAATAATGAGAAAAGTTGCTATACTAACATTTCAAGAGAAAATTATGGGTTTTTTCCTAAAGCAGGTGTAGTGAAAATGGAAAAAACCCTCAAACTTCAAATACTAGAAAGTCTCACTTCGGAAGGGCCCCTGATCTGCAAAACCTCTCCTGTTAACTTCTTCATGTTTGGCCATCATGAGCAGGAGCTGTCATAACTATTACCACACATAGTCAAGTTTCAGCACTGAACTCAGGACTGCCATAAAGCAAGTTTACTGTGAGTTTATCAGTATACAAGCCTGACTGATTTATGCAGATGGGGGAACATGGAATCCTGAAATTCTAGTTCACTGTCTTGTTCACAAGCCCATGATCACTCTGAGGCTCCCATCTCCAAAGCTAGAAACAGGACCCTCATGGTAGCTTGCCTGACTTCCTAAGGAAAATGTTGGGACAGTCCTGCAGGTCCATCCACTCTAGAAATAAACCATACTGGTGAGCAATTATTTCAGTCATACAGAAATAAAATAGAGTAAAATAGAATGAAATCCCTTTGCTGCTGGGACAGCATGCTGCTGGTCACATGAAAGAATTAGCCCACTTGTAATTGGTATTACCCATTAAAAGAAAAATTTATGTCTTTTACAGGCACCAAAAACATTTCAGGAGCAAGCCCCAACCCCTTGAGAACCTCGAATACAAAACACAGTATTGAGTAGCCTATGTTGCATAGCCAAATCCTGAAGCTTTGCACCCTGCTCCCATTCCGGGACATTTTGGGGTCTAGAAGTGACACCGAGCCACAGTCAGCCTGAGGTAGTGTTTAGCACCAGGTGGTGTTTAACTGAAGATTTTTCCACACCACTCACATATTCTTCCAGCCCAGTCTCTGAACTCAGGTTAACTTCTGACTGCCCCACAACCAGGCAAGACGCTGTCCAGCCCCACTGATGGGGAAATACAAACTCCCGTGCTAAATCTCACCCACAACACTGCTGCCTTCAAAAAATACAGAAAAAAAAAAACCCAACCTGCACACTTCTGCCTCGCACACACACAGGAGTCAGGAGAGAGGTGGCCACAGAACACTCACCACCAATCCAGCCCCAGCCTCTCCTGGAGGCACAGGCAGCCTTGGGGACCCCTATCATATCCCAGGGATGAGCCATCAGATCCTCTGGAGCCAGAAGCTCCTGCTGTTGTCACAGAACTGGATTCATTAACCCGTGTGCAACAAGCCAATAATTATGTACTTGAGAGAGACATTATTTATTTCAGAGTTGTACAAGCCTGGGTGTTGGAGGCCTTCCACAAATCAAGCACACCCACAATCAAAACTTTTTAATATTTATACATTTTAGCCATTTAGCCATTATTTTTCATCTGCTACCAGTTAAATAGTTCTTTTCTTAATTAGTATTCTATCTTCTACTGGTTAAGGATTCTCTCACTTCTTATGCTAATAAGCACTTTCTCATCTTTTGAGTCTGTGGGTTTCTTGGATCAGTATTTGTGATGTGTCCCTGCCAGAATTACCTTTTACCCCATTGGAGCTGATTTCAGCACAGTTACTGAGTTGGTTTTATTTGTTTCTTCCTTATCTTGGGAGTTCTGCCAAATGTCCTTGTGGCCTGTAAATTCTGTATTCTTTATGTCCAATATCAGTAGTAGCTCCCTCTTCCAAAGCTTTGTTAACCTTCCCCAAGGTCTGAGAATCATTAAAACATATCGAGTCCTAAACCTTAACACGGCACCTCTACCAACAATTAATTTATTTTTCTAACATCTGGACCTCATTTAGAACTTTTAAGCTGCTGTTTAATGGATTATGTCTCACAGAACCACAGAATGGGTCAGGTTGGAAGGGATCACGGTGGTCCCACCTCCCTGCTCAAGCAAGGCTATCCCAGAGCACATGGCACAGAACTGTGTCCAGATGGTTCTGGAATATCTCCAGTGGGGGAGATTCCACAACCTCTCTGGGAAACCTGTTCAGGGCTCTGTCACTGCTCAGGGAAGAAGTTTTTCCTCATGTTCAGGTGGAATTTCCTGTGCATCAGTTTCTGCTCGTTGGCTCTTGTCCTATTGCTGGGCACCACCAAGAAGAGCCTGGTCCACGCTCTTGGAACCCCTCTTCAGGAACTTACACACATGGATGGGGTAAATCTTCACAGGACGAGAGAACATGGCCTTAAGCTGTGCCACGGGAGCTTTTGGTTGGATATTTGGAAGAATTTCTTAATGGAAAGGAAGTTTAGACACTGGAACAGGCAACCCAGGGAGGTGGTGGAATCCCTGATGTTTAAGGATAAAGACGGGACATGTCACTCACTGCCATGGTCTGGTTAACATGGCGCTGTTCTGTCATACGTCAGACTCGATAACCTCAGAGCTCTTTTCCAGCCTAATCGACGCTGTGATTCTGTGATTCCTTTCCTTTTCACTAGGCTTGAAAGCATGCAGCGATCACACACCACAGAACACCCCGACCGAAACGACTCCTGACAGACGGCGCGTCCGGCCGCGGGCACGCCTCAGAGTGAGGGCAGGGCGCGGACATGGCGGGCGGGGCGCGGCTTCACTCACGTCACACCCGTGTCCCTGGGCCTTCCGGGCTGCCGTAGGAGCCGCTCCCGATCCTCTCCCTCAGGGACAGCGGCCCTCGCCTCCCTCCCTCCCGGGAAGCAGCTCAGGGAGCTGCTGCGTCGGCCCTCGAGCTTCCCCCGGCGGCGGCTGTGCCGAGCCCGCGGGGCGCAGGTGGGTGCCCGGGGCCGGGGCCGGGGCCGTGCTGACGCCGCCGCGGTGACAGCGGGGGACTGGCGGTACCGGCGCTGCCCGGGCACAGGAGGCGCTGGAAGTGCTCCTGGGGAGGGATGAGGATGCCCGGGCACCCCGGCCCGCAGGGATGGGGCTGCCGTCCCTCTGGGTTTGCTCGTGGCGCTGCTTCAGTGCTCCCCCTCCGTCAGCCGCGGAGAAATGTGTCAGGGCTGTGCTTGCCTCCTTTTTAGGGAAAATTGATGTGTTCTGCTTTGTTACCCAACCATTCTGACAATCCCCTGTTCCTCTCATCCATAATTTGCCCTTTGAACTTTGCTGCATCTTGTGTCACGCATCTTACTTCTCCACTTGTTTTATTTCACGTATGAGGCAAACTGGCCTTAGAGAGTGACATTTTATTTACAAAAGCTGAGTCTTGTATTCATAGTGTTTCTGGGGAAATACCCCCGTTGTTTACTCAAATGAGTTTTGAGAAAGTCCCTTTAAATCATACCGAAAGTGAAATTGCGTCGGGAGTGCTTGTGGTGTTTCATGGCTGATGGAAGAGTAAGTCACAAATGTTTTTGTTATAGATTCTAATGCAGCTTAGTGATGGTGTGATGGAATTTATTTCAAGTGTTAGTAACATTGCATATAAAATCATACGGTTTGTGTTTGTGAAAGCAAAAGTTTATTTTATTAAATAGAGGGTTTATAAGAATAAGTTTAATTGGAGACTACAGTGGCGTTTCCTGTTTTGATCGCTTGATTCGAAATCACAAACTTACTAGGCTATAGTATTGATAAACAGATGAATGATCAGTTTATAAATGTCACCTATATTTACAATTCTCATTCTTAAGCATAGATTGCAATTTTATATTTTATATGGGTGACCCAAAACCATGAGTAACTTTTTGCAAATGTTAAGTAGAATTATGACTATAAATTGGGTCTTCAGCATAACTTGAAAGTGGGAAAATGATGCTTACAGGCTGTTCATGATAATTGCCTAATGTGTTTTGGGAAAGGGGGAAAGCTGCATTAATAGCTACAGTGCAATGTTTTGAAAATTGAGTGGTTTTGTCACTTTTAGCTTTGTAAATACCATTGTTTGCCTTGGCTCTAAAATAATAGCAGCGGCATCCCAGCAGGAAAAAGAATGTGTATTTGTCTCTGCAAGTTTTGACAGACACTGTACAAATCACAGCAATCCAACTGGAAGGGTTGTTAAACCACCCACTTGCCCAGTTCATCCTTCTGACTCCTGTTTAGAGGAGACTGTTGTCAGTGCAGCTTCCAGGGAATTCCTTGTAGCTCAATAAAGCTGGGCTTGAGGTAAGGCTGACTGGTAAACTTACCACCTACTGGGTATTTGCCTACTTTTTTTCCCCTGATCAAATAGTGTTTTTTCTGAGCCAGGAGCAATTTTTGAAACTGGGGGAATTCTTCCCTTTTTTCTTGAGAGTTGTGTGCCAATAAACAAGAGTGAAAGATGGAAACCACTCTGAAGAAAAGTGAAACTGATTAATCGAATTTCATGGCCACCTTAGTGCATGGATGCCAACATTTTAAATGCTCTTCTGTATAATTTAAAGGACATTTTCCATATGATTCCCAATGTCCAAGAACCACAACTCTCCCACAGTTTATCTTGCACCTTAAGTTTGTTGTTTTCTGTTGAGACCTCTGCATCCACATTTCCTTGCCCTCTGTGTAGCTTCCCAGGTTTTTTGGGGTGTTTGGTTTTTTCCCCAGGGACATGCTGATTAACTCAGAGTTTCCTGCTTTGTCTGAGCTGAATCAGAAGTGTTGGATTGAGCAGCTGCATCCCGAGCGGGGCGGAACAACTGAATTGTCAATTTTGATGTATTGATGTTTTCTGCAATCCCTAACCTGAGGGGATAGAAAGAGGTTTAATTTGAAATGGCAGGGCCCTTGTAAGTTATCCTTAATCCAGTCCAAATTTCACCCTCTTTTCAGTATTTTTTCCCCCCATTTTTTCTCATAGTTTGGCCTCAGTTTTCCCGCCCCACCACAATGCATGGAAAGCATTTAATACTTATCATTCATTTCAGAATTACAAAATGTCACTTAGACTTCTTGAAAAGCACATTATCTTACTACAGGAAAGCTATATTAAAGGATTGTTTATTCTTTTCTCTTTTCCCTTCTAACTGTGCTTTTATTTTAAAAGAATGGCGCAAAAGAAGTATTTGATAGCAAAACTGACAAGCTGCTTAAGAGAGGACAAAATTCAGCTATGGAAACCACCGTATACAAATGAAAAAAAAGAAGCTGGTGAAGAGATGAAGGTAAATATTTTCTCTGAGTTGATGTTATACATCTTTCGTGTCATATTGCTGGTGCATTTTCCCAGTTTTTCTTCTCATTTTCTCAGGAGCTTGTACAAAAATATTCATCCAAGCTGAATATCAATGAGAATGAGACAGAGAATATGCTTGAGGAAATACGGTGTAAAGCAATTGAGCGTGGGACAGGAAATGAGAATTTTAAAGTGACTGGGATTGCAAGACTTGATATATATCTGCCTCGTAGAAAAGTGAGTAATGCTGCAGAAAAGTCTGCAAAAGTAGCTTTACTTTGAGGTTTGAGTTCCAGATCTGTGTCTATGCAGATATTTTCACTACAACTTTTTCAGGTGTTTTGTATGAGTGATCTCTGTCAGGTATATAAAAAATGGAGAGGGAGGAATTACATATTTTAGTTTCTCAGGTATATGAGATTATCATGGCAAAGGAATATAATATTGAGGAGATGAGTAATTTTTTCCCTTTAGGATTTAATGGCAAATGATCTTTCAATTAAGAAAAGGAAATTAGATTTAAGTGTCTATTTCAATTTGATTCCTTCTGATGTAACTGCTTGTATTAGCAATAAAGAACGTGTGTATTTTTTCAGCTGTAGAATACCTGAAGTTGATTCAGCTTATTAATGTCACTTGAACTTGGAAATGAGAAGGAGGATTTTCTGCTGTGATGGCACTCACCTGTTCCCTTCATAGATTCATAGAATTACAGAGTCACAGAATCTTTAAGGTTGGAAAAGACCTCCAAGATCATTAAGCCCAAGCTTTACCAACCAGCACCTTGTGAAGTGAACCATGGCACTCAGTGCCTCTTCCACTTGTTTCTTCAGCACTTCCAGGGATGGAGATTCCACCACCTCCCTGGGCAGCCCATTCCAAAGCTCAGCCTCTAGAGCAGGCTCCTAAAAGGTTCTCCAACAGAGAACTGAATTAAGTTTTGCCCTTTTAAAGTCAAGTTTCAACTTCTATTTTCACGCATAAAATGCTCCTGTAGTGAAAAATAATTACCTGGGCTAAAGGGTAGAGAATTTTAAGTGATTGCCATGCAGTTAAAACAACCAAATAGTTTCATAATTCTACTTTATGGTGCTGCTGGGCAAATAGAGCAATGAATTAATTTAAAATTCCAGTTTATCTAATCTGGGACCAGAGACACTAATAGGAATTAATCATAACTTAGCCAGTCACAGGTGAGTGGCATAATTGCAAAGCACAGTTAAGATTGGAGGTGCATAATTAAAATAATTGAAATTGTTTGGTTCTGAATTTAGATTTATTTAATTCTAAATACTCTGCTGTCATAATGCTTATTTTTCACACTATAGCAAGTGCAGAACTGGAAATTGCTACTATGTATGTCAAGCCATAACCCTCTAAATATGATTGTTATTTGGAAAAGGAATGTTATTGTAGAAAGTTAATTAAGAAAACAATCAAAGTATCTTGATATCATGCTTTTCCTTCCCTCTTTCTTTTCCCCACCCAATATAATTACTACAGAGCAGGAAGATCCCACTGGAAACCAGTCTGTTCATCACAGGCAA
>VZUA01030625.1:10493-47173 GCA_013401035.1 Horornis vulcanius
GGAGTGGCCCCTGAGCTGCAGGGCTCTGCTTAATAGCGTTTTTATTGATAGCCCTTGGCAGGCAGGCGTGATTTTCCTTGCTCCCATCTCACCAAAAGCCAGACAGCCCAGAAATATGAGTCTAAACGAATGAGCCATTAGTGCCAGCTGGCTATTTCCAATTGAGTTATATCTTTTCTGTATTATGTTACATTGTTGCCTGGAGGTCTCTGCTTCTGCACTAAATTTCCCTAGCTCACTTATTTTATTATCTGAGTATCATGACTGAATAGCGTACAGCAGGTTTTGTGCATTTACTCCCAACATTCTGAAAAAGAAATTGCCATTTCTCTGAGGCCTTTGCAACAGAGACTCTGAATTACACTTTTTAGAGGGTGGTATTTATGGCCTTGCCTGACAATTGGAAGGTACCAGAAAAGCTGTTGCAGATTCCGAACATTAATGGTCACTGGAATATAGAATGGTCCTGGTTGGTTTCTGGCTGGTCTCCTGGACAGACAGTATTTCAGGGTTGAAAAGAAAGCCCTGAGTGGGGACAAAACTTACAAATAAATATGTCGCAGAAACAGCAAAAAGCCTCATCCCGCAGGATGTGGAAATACTTCTGTAGGAGGTGACGGGTAAAATTGCACATGGGAATTCAGACCCAGTTTGATAGTGACAGGACTGCTATACTCCTGACAGCCTTTAAGCTCTGGCCTATGTCTGCAACCATCTCCAGCATTATTTTGCTATCAGACTTGAATTATATTCAACAGAATTTTTTTCTTGTTACAAATCACCAAGTACAGCTCCAAATTTATACCAAGGACTACATCAGAGTCCAAGCCCCTCAATTCACTAAGCCTGTGTCAAGTCTGTCAAGTCTTTACACCACTCACTCTCAGCACTTTAACCTCCCCATTCTGCTGATTACAGCAAGCATTTTATCTACTTGTTATGATTGCTGTCTGAACAGTTACATCCGTCATTAAGAGAACTTTTACCCTGTAGGTTGCTACTTGCCTGTACACGACGTACTCCATGCACACCTTGAAGCATTGCCCAAGTCACAAAAAAATACTGACCCTTAATTGGGAATAGAGATGAAAAACAACCATGAAAAACAACCAAGTGGTATTTTCAGGATAGGTGAGCAAGAAAAATGGTCAGATTTTCACACCAACTTCAAGAACGTACTTTCACTAGAAATGCTTCTAGTATCATTGTATGTCTGAAAATAGCCTTTTTTTTTTTGCCAAATGGAAGCTGGGTTTATTTTATTTACAATGCCTATAAACTCTTGGTGTTATTCTGGAGCTTTCCTCTGCTCGTCAGGATGTGAGATCCTTCACATGGTTAAGTGCAGTTCAAAGAAGGTATGTGTAACAGAAGAGGATGACTAAGCCTATGCTGTGTCTGTATCATCTATACTCTCACCTATTACTAAATCCACATTTTATTTTTTGACTGCAAAGGAGAAAGAAGGGGAAAATTACAGTCTAAAGAGGAAATGGAAGACACGTACACAGTATTTCTCTCCCTCAAGCTCCCATTTTCTCTCTACATAACTGCTGTTTCATTCCCTGAAACCAAACTCTTATGAGAAGCTACAGTCCATGTGTAAAAAGTATTCCAGAAAATTTTCAAGTGTTATCCTGAGTTATGAATCAAAAGTATCTCATTCCTCACTCATCTGACCTACACTGACTCCTGAGGGGAGACAGACTGGCTGGCAGCAGTGAAGCAAAATCAGCATTTCTCATAAATACAAATACGCATTTTTCTAGCTTGTGCTCAGATTCTTCATCATCACCATCGTTGTCACTGCTGACAACAAGTGGGTGCTTCAATAAATCATCACAGAAATGATGAATGGGGTTATTTCTGTGGGATGGTGGGACACCTGATCACATCAGACTCTCGTCACAGTGTAACATAAAGTCTGCGTTATTTTAGGAAAATGAGCAGTTCTGGTCAAACCCATTTCTGCATAGCCCAAATGACCACACTGTGGCTGTACAAGCTGTACAAGCTGTGCTGTGGACATCTCAAAGGGACTTAGACCCTGATAATATCAAACCTGATTTAGCTCATTTCCCATTTGCATCTTTAAATTTGCTTTGAGGAGCAACAGGAATAAAATAGGCCTTGATTGTCTTCCATAGCTCCCACAAGAGCACGTGCACCCTGAAATGTGATGGAAAGCCTAAAATGGAGAGATTTATTTCATGTCATATGTAGGTAAATTCTGCCTCCTGGAAGAAGGACATAAGTGGAGGGAATTGACTCCAAAAAGTAAGAATAGACCTAAACTCTGTTATCCAGTCCCTGTTCTGAAATGTAAAATGCCCAGCACTGACCTCTGCAAGCAGATGCTAATGAAAGGGTGAAGGATAGAAATTTTTACAATCCTGAACTCCCCTTTTCCATCACAGTTAATTACAAGCTGAGGACACCACTCACCTGACTGGTCACCTCTCTTGTATCAGCACACCAAGTGCTTTCAGCCCTCGGAACAGAGTGGGGATCTCTTAGTAACCGGGGCCAAAGGACAGGCTCTCACAGCAATGAGCTGGGAACAGGTTTTCCAAAGTAGCTGTGGCTGCCCCTTCCCTGAAAGTGTTCAAGGACAGGCTGGATAGGGCCCTGAGCAATCCAGTCTAGTAAAAGGTGTCCCTGTCCATGATAGGGGGTTGGAACTTTTAGGTCCTTTCCAACCTGAACCTTTCTGGGATTCTATTATTCTACGACCAATACAGATTTTTTTTTTTTTGTGCTCATGGACCTGGAGTAGTGTTCTAGGGTGACTTAAACCAGGACAAGTAGCTCCCAGAAATTTTGGAATCATCTCCTAGGACAGGCAGTGGAACTATCTCTTACCCCTTTGTCAGCCCTTAGGTGCAAAAATATACAACAGGACCTTGTTTTGTGTCCCAGGCTTGTGTGCGTATGCTCTGTAGCATCACATTCAAACCCAGTCACTGTAAAACCAAAACCTTGTAGTTACATCTTCTCCATCATTCATCACCACCTCAAATCTCCCTTTATCTAACTGCCAGCTCAGAAAGACTCATCTACCATCTAAACATCAGATCAGGTTATTTCTCCTTTTCTAGGTCAGTATCAGTGGCAAAAATAAAAAAGAAACCATAATAACTCTGGGGTTGTTTTTTCTCCTGGGAAGGATTTTTGGTGGTTGTCCTTTTTTTGCTTTGCCTTCTTTCTGAATGTACAAAGACAATGTAGTGCTAATATTTAATAGCTTCTACCTTTGAATTGCTGAGAAATGCAGGGAGCCAGGTTTAGCTAATATAATTAACCAGTGTGACATTCAGAACTCCCCGGATATTCCTGCTCTGTGAGGACAGTGGTGTGCGGCTGCTGCCCTCAATTCGAGTATTACCCTCAGAACAGTGTGATGTGCCCTTCAGCAGATTTGGGAAGTGCTACAGAGTTGCAGCTGCCAGGATGGATGTGAATCTGGCTTTTCAGAGGGAGCTCACCTGGGGCTAGACTCTCTCAACTCTCCTTATAATGCTGGCCATAAATCCTTCACAGGCAGCCTGTAATCCCTGTCAATGAGGGAAGGAATGACCCTCACTCTTGGACCTAGAAACCCCTGTCATCCAATAACTTTGTGGCCTTGGGCAAATTACAAACTCCCCGGATTTTAGGCTGAAAGCAGGGAGGCGATGCAGTGACACCGTGAGGAGTAATTAGCTAATGCTTTTAAAAGGCTCCCGGTCAAACACCAGGGCACAGCAACAGTGCTCCCGGGAACACTGCCTGTTGTCCCAGGCCTCTTCCTGGGAACGAGTCTCACATAAAAGGAAGACACAAAAGAAAAACAGAAAAAAAAAAAAAANAAAAAAGGAAGACAGGGGAGTAGAGTTTCAGACATACAAGTAAATGATTCATTCCAAGGAGTGGCATACATTGTTTTCAATGAGATAAATGCCATGTGGTAAGAACCTCAGGGTTTCACGCGGGAGGAAGATGAGAAGGTTGGGAAGAGAAGGAAGGTAGGGCAGGAGCAGCAGCAAGGCAAGAGGCGAGCATCCGAACGGAGGGGCACGGAGCAGCAGAGGGGCCTTTGGACGGAGCAGTGAAAGGATCTTGCAGAAGAGAAGCCTCCACCTGCTGTCTCCTCTTGCCACCAAAATGTTTGGATCTTTGTGCCAGCTACTCCTCCTCAGAGATGAGTAGCGTGAGCTGCTGAGACCTCTTAATGAAAACTGTACTCCTCATCCCCCGGCTCTTCCACTCTCCCAAATATCCCCCTCACATCCTTTTGGCAGGCAGCGTTAGACTCGTGGGACGTAAAGTAGCTCTGCCTTGTCTTGTGTGAAAAGCTGGTCTTAGCTGGGAAGCTGTTTACAGAAAGGTGTGAACGTGGTGACACACACATACTGAGATCCCCATTCAGCTACCCAGGAGGGAATAAAAACTCTCAGGGCACCTCAGGGTTCCAACCTTGGAAACTCACTGCAAAGGAGGGATCAGCAAAGCTCCAGGGCCTTTTAAGCCTCAGTTTTTTTATCTGTTCACATATTCATTTCTATCTGTTCAAACACATCCATTTGTTTAAGAAAAGAGACTTGTAATGTTTCTTGCTATCTGCTTTGTGTTAATCAGTCCTCAGCATTTTTCAGCCTTTGGGGCAACTTTGCTTGACAGATGCACAGGGAAAGTGATCCTTCCTGCTGTTGTCAGGCAGATTTTTACCATTTTTTAAAAACTGCATCCAAACAAAAATTAGATCCTTCCCTACTTACTTTTCGGTGAAAAAATGGACAAAAACTGTCTCAGATATTCACTCGGTAGTTACAGCACTGACCTTGCACGTGGAACGCATGCTCAGATTCCTGGCCTGAATGCGAAAGTGCAAAACCTCCTACTCACGCCTCCCAGATCCCTGTCAGCAGGTCTAAATTCAGGCCCTGAAATCAGCCTACTGCTGCTGGGCTTATCTGGCTCCATCACAGAAAATTTAACTATTTATGCACAGTGCTTTGGTCCCAGCAGGAGAGTCAAACACCAGACCCCCAAAATGATGTGTCAAAACCCTCAGATGCTGGAAAATAGTTAATTTTCCCAGGTTCTTCAAAATACTTACATGCAGCCTATTTAAGTCTTTAAGGGAAGATAATTTTGTTCATTGTCACCGAACTCTTGAATCCACAGGTTCTCCAGGGTTTAGAGAGAGGGTGTGAACATTATCCACACCAGGAATAGCAATGAAGGGCTGGAAATGGGAATTGCCACATCAGTCCAAGTGCGCAGATCGACTGCGTATCCTCCGGGCTGCCCGAGGCCACCCAGAGGATCAGAAGTAACAAAGCCTGCAAGCAGAAGGCTGGCCATGCTACCAATCCCTCTTACCATGCGTAAAGGCACTCTTTAAAATCCTGTTTAGAATAACACCTCAGTCAGATTAGATTTATCTTTGATTAGCTGTGTCTTTGAAAGGTCATAGAGAAGAGGAGGAATGGAAAGCCAATGTCACCTCAGTCTTCCACATGGGCAGGACAGGTCAGCAGGCTGTGCTGCCATTCAGCCAGACCTGGACAGGCTGGAGAGGAACTCAGGCAAGCTCAGCAAAAGCAAGTATGGGGTCCTGCAGCTCATCAGAATAAACCCATACACCCATGCAGGTGAGGGCCTGACCTGCTGGGAAGGGGTTTTGTGGAGGACAGAGCACTGGCAGGAGCTGTCCAGAGAGGCTGTGGAGTCTCCTCTGGAGACTCTCTCTGCCTGGACATCACCCTGTGCAACCTGCTCTGGGTGAACCTGCTTTTAGCAGGGGGTTGGACTAGATGATCCCCAGAAGTCCCTTCCAGCCCCAACTATTCTCTTACTTTGTGATTTAAGGAGTGCTGTCTGTGGGGGTTTCACATGGAGGCTGCTATGGGAGAAGAAGGCAAACCTGTCCATTATTCATCTAGAACATCTATTACCTCCCACTAACCTCCTTTCCAACCAATTTCCAAATTACTTTAATAAGCCATCTTTCTTATTTACTAAATTATATTACTTAAAATGATTTGCTTTTGATCAAAGCCAAAAGAATGCCTATATGACAGTGCAAAAGTTCATAAGGTTAAATGCCATAGGTCTTCCTGTGTTGGCAGAGGACTGATCTGAACTACCTTCACTACTTCCGATTGTCTCTACCTTGGTTGGGTGATCCAGTGGCTTGATGATTTAGAATTTTGATAACACAGTGGGATATAAACAAGACTTTTCAAACATACTTGTGTTTGTGTGGGATGTTTTTCTTTGTAAAGACTTGCTTGGACCTGAGGTATCCATTTGAGAAACTTCATTCATTCATGAAGGTTTTCCGTAACTCCATTTGCTACAATGAACCAGGCAGGCAAATTTTGGCATGGCCCCACTTTTGTGCATTACTCTCTAAAGTTTTGTTCACGAAAAAAACCCCAGAAATCACCACTTGTACTTAGGGAGTAGATGTAGTCCAGGTGCCTGTTTTGTCTGAGGAACTTAACCAAGTACCTTAACCTGAACTATTGCTTCTTGCTCTGGTACTTACCTCTTCTTGGTGTACAGGACACGGCAATGGTTCTATATGATGTTTTAATTCAGTTGATGTCTTCCTCTAACCTGACAGAGGTGGGTGCTTGGGAGCACTCTCTTCTCCATCCCTACTAAGGGTTTGATTTGTATTTAGGTACCAACGTTCAGCAAAACCTTTATCAAATGAACTGTGTGGCTCCCAGAGGCAGGCTCTTACTTACCTCTACTTAAAGGCTGGCTGTTGCTAGCAGGGTCCCTTGGTGTTACTCAAGGTCCTGTGAGCGTCACCACCCTCGGCAGCTGTCCTCGCTGAGAGCCAGCCCTGGATGCCTCAGCAGGGTGGGAAAAGGAGTGGTGAGAGAGCTGAGCACTATCTTCTTCCCCAGGGCCGTTCTGTTTGCTGTGAGCTCTCTCCCAATGCAGTGGGCTGTGTATGAATGAATTAATACTCCCCTGTCCCCTGCACCAGCTTGCCAACTCCTGGGAATTACCTGACAGTGAGCAGGGGACTCGGTGACAGACACAGTTGCCAGTCCTGCCCTGACATGAAAGAAACAGCACCTTTCCATATGGGCTGACTTAAGAGGACAGCAGAAGTAAGAGCAAGGCCTCAGCTGCAGTAAGGTGTGTCAGACTCCTGATAAATTCTGTGCTGCAATTTAACACAACTTTTCAGACGGTGGCTACACACACTCAGCCCTTGCTATTCTAAGGAAGCAATCCTATCTCGGCCACTTGTCACATCTGGCCATTTAACTTTGTTAACTACTTAGAGGTCACTGTGATGAAAAAGGTTATATGGGCCGAATTCCCAATTAGCTCCTAAAATGGACCAGCCCCCCAGCTGGGTTCGGGCAACAGCTTTGAAGAAAGATGTGACATTTCTGTAACATAGAAATAGTGCTCTTCTATTTCTTTGCCTTGAAAATCCTGTTTTCTATCAGCTTGTCTTTTTTTTTTTTGCACCGATTGTCTTCCCCCCACACTCTGATAAAATGTTCTTTTGTCCAAACTTACTGTCTGCAGTGCCTTTGGCCTGGTCTGGGTCTGGACAGGAACACGCTGGAACAGGCAGCCCTGGCACTACTGTTCTCAGGCATGTGAGCACACAGAATTCCTGCCTCCTCCTCCTCCTCATACATGCACACTGCCTTGGAAGTAGATCCTGCTCAGCCATAGGGATCTGCGCTAGAGAGAGAGGGCAAGAGAGGGAAGGCTTCTGGTCTTCTCTGTGTAGCTCTCCTTTCCTCTGAGGCCTGGATAGGCTGCAGAATTACTAAGTCTCCCCTTTTGTGAGCATCTAAACCTCCCTATACTCCCGTACAGAGGCGTCAGCCCACGGCTCTCCCTGCAGGAACCAGGGCTTTTTGCAGCACTGAACTCCAGTGCTCCCACATCTGTCTTCCACCAATAATCTGTAACAAAGAAAGAAGGTGAAACTCCTGAAGCAATTCGGATCAATTTCTTAATGACTACAGTTAATTTTTTGACTAATGGTGTTTTCTTATGATGGGTTATGTATAAAGTATGACTGCACAAATTTAAGAAGAAAAGCCCAGAGAAGCATAAAGTAATTCTGTTTTCTGAGAGAATAGCCCAAGGAGATGATAAATTACCAAGGATTAATAACTCACTGAAGAAACAGTAAAGTTAATACTAGACACAAGGAACTCTGGATGTAATACACAGCCCTAGGAGATGTTACTTTTTTTTAATGTATCCTGGGAGGCCATTTTTAGAAAACAGAATCAATCTGATTATTTCAGGTATATGTATAGGGTATATTCAAGACTCAGGAAATGGCAATTTTCAGGGCCTGAAATACTGTGTTCCTTACTCACATGAAAAAGCAAATAAATGAAAGCACTGGGTTCCCTTCTGCTCAGAACAAACAGCCTCTTCTTGTGCACCCCTAAACAGAAAACAGTATTACAAAGCCACCAGGAGGCAGCAGATTAAAATATTTGTGCTATAAAAGAAGAACCATTAAAAACACCAAACCAGCCCCCAAACCTTGCCCCTCTCCTAAATCTTCAGTCTGATAAGGAGGAAATTGGTTCTCCCGTGCCCCTGCTGAAATTTTTGCTTTATCCACTGATCTCTTTTCTCTGCATTCCTGAAATCAGTAGCAATTTCGCTGCTATCAAACAGCTTTATGCAGGAGCACAGTTAGAACGGAAATCAAACTGGTTTCTGGAATAGCATTTACTGGAAAAAAATGAGCAAAAAAAGTAGGTAAAAGTGATATGACAAAATAAAAGACCTCCCAGACTAAACCACTTTTGTTCCCTCTGGGGTTTACTGAAAAATTCCAGCCCCCTGAGCTCTCTCCTGATTACCTTTTTTTGTTTCCAAAATGCCACCCAAGAAGCAGCACTGGAATTGTGACCAACCCAGGACAGGCTCTGGCTCCCTGCCACACCAAGGCTGCTGCTCCAGCTACGCTGTCCTGGCCCCACTCCAGCTCTGCACTCCCTGACCCAGAAAAGCTGCAAGTTGTTTCCTCTTCTTCTTTTCTGCTGGTATAAAAGACTGCTCTCAGTTGTGGCTCAGCATGGTTTAAGATAGCCTGAAATCACTATAGACATATATGCAAGCTTTTAAACTGGTACATTATTTTAAATTCTAATTATATATAGACATAAATGCATTTTATATTTCTGTCTGTATGTTTCTATATTACTACGTATATTTTATGGTATTACATAGCATACAATAACTGCTCTTACAGAGTCTTGTGTTGCAGCCTGAGCATATACATGAAACACAGCAAGGAATCAACAGAAATGTTGAAACTACCTAAAACATTTCTAAATATGGTCCTATGAGCACAAGGTATGTGCACAGTCCACCAAAAGAGCACGAGCAGTGTGCAACTGGCCCTGGGAAAGGCACTTCGGAACCAACCCAAGGACAAACCACAACGGCAAACCCTCAGTTTTTGGTACTTTCAAACCAAAAATTCAGCTCCTAACAAAGTGCATCTGTGCCTCCGGTGTCTTCATTCAAACATACACTACACATTTTCCACTGCAAAGATCACAATTAATTGGGAAATTAAAACACAAGCACAATGTCAGCAGAAATCACAAATTTATTAATCCTTAAATATATCAATCATTTACCATTATGGCAAGAAATATGTACACTGTGTCCCATGGTAAACTGCAGTGTTCCAAAATGACAGAAGTGTATAATTCAGTTGTGGCGGAGAGAACAAATCACAATTTCCTCACGTCTCAGTGTGGAAGACAAACTTGGTCTACAGTAATACGTCAACATCACATGCTATGTTAGAAGTATAAAAAAAACACCCTACACCTAATTCGTTAATTTTAAATACAGTTATGCCACTTATAGCCGCTTCACAAAAAAAAAAAAAAAAAAAAAAAAAAAAAAAAAAAAAAAAAAAANTTAAGAACTGCTTCTGATTAGTAATCAACACAGAAAGATGAAATGATACAAATTAGGAAGCTTTCCCATTTTAAAAAGTTCTGGCTGCTGAGTTGTAAATTTTGGATGGCTAAAAAGGACACTGACTGAGATACCATGCACTGTACAGCGCTGCGGGGAGCAGGAGCCTGCTGCTAACAGAACCACAGGGAGAACAGGAGCAGCCCAGCCCAGGCTTTCCTGGAACAGTGGAAAGGAAGAAACTGAAACTCTTGCGAGCATGTATTTTTACAGCAACGTGAGGGAAGGAGAACAAGTCCCTGTTGCAAAGTTTGTGCTCCGCACTGCCAGCACGGCGTTCCTCCCTCAGCCTGGAGCCGGGACAAGCCCGTCGGGATCGCCGGCCTGGACAATGAACGCTGCCAGGGGAGCTTGAGAAACCAAGAGCAGATTGAAGGGAAGAGGGGGAGACACAAACCTGTGGTAAAGTGTTAGGGTCCCATGAAAAACCAGTGTCTCCATAATTCATTTCCAGAGAAGCAAGAGCAGCAGTGCAATGTAAGTAAACTCTTCGTACTTAGCTTTAAGGCCTAATATTTCTCGAGTGTATTACCCACACAACTGGTATATACATTAACCCACATATTATATTTTTTTAAAGCCTCCTTAAAAAATTTACAGTACATCCTAAAAGCGATAAAAATCTTTCTCTTTCCTTCCATTTTAATCCTCAAAAACTGCCTCTCAATTATCATTTATTTCCTTACAATTTTCAGTTTTGCTTAATCATCCAACAGAACCTTTCAGTTAAGCAAAGTAAGAAAGCGAAAAGGACTCAAAAGGAAAATGGAAGCTGCCGACTCACCAGAACACTGACAGTTAATTCTGGAGTGGCCAAGCCAGCAAATGAGATTTTTCCAGTTTACACAGACTAATAAACTAAGAAGGCTGCAGCTGGTCCAAAGCCAAGATATTAACACTTCCATATTTACCAGTGATTTTATCCGTCTACGATAAAAATCTCTTTTACAGTAACGGAGCTGCCAGCAGAAATCCTAACCATTCCTACCAGAACCAAAGCAAAATCCTAGGACTCAGGAGAAAAGGAGGAGTCAAAAAACAGTTCTTAAAAAAAGAAGGTAAAATATACTTTTTCTTTTTTTTTCTTTCTTTCTTTTTTTAATAAACACAATAGATTTTAAAGTTGTCTGTCAAAACTTGGCATAAATGGAGCAAGTGACAAATGTATTCTGTGTCTACTGCTGTCCGTCCAATATCTCTTTTTGTCTTTTATTTGCCTTGTTATTCTCTATTTGCATGGAACATCACCTTCATTGAAATGTTAACAGTGTACAGATGGAATATACAGCAACGTGGTGCATCACAAATGTGTTACATGAAGAACCTTCACAACTTCATGCACTCAGAAACATGCATGAAGAGAACGGGATGGCCAAGATGGTAATCAACCAGGTGCGTTGGGTATAGAAAATGCAAGAGCGGCACCGCTGATATTTTTAGCTAGGAGGAAGGAGAAAAAAACAAACAGATTTCCATTACTGAGGTAACATCACCACCAGATAACAACACATGCTCAAGTGTTAGCCAATGCTATTGAAAAAAAACCACCTTGTCAAGATCACTTAACACGATACTGGGGGAAAAAAACAAGGGAAAAAAAAATCCACTCAGGCAAGGCGTCCTTTATTTTTCAAACCACTTTACAGACATTTTCCATCTTTACAAGATGCCAGAGAGGCTGTTAAAATAAAAAAGGAAACTGAGGCAGGAAGCCAAAGTGCCTTAAGGGATTCCTTAAGTGAGGGAGGGCAAAATTCAGCTGGAAATCTCTGGGTGTAACTGAACTTTCTCAGCATGGACATCTCAGGCAGTGCCATGGACTGAAGCTCTTGTACAAAGAGATTGGACCAAGTGACAAGGGAGAATCAGGTGTCATTCACATGCAAGACATGCCAGAGCCGAACGCAGAGAGAGAAGGAAGGGAAAGGAGCTGGAAGCAAGTATGGAGCTAACTGAGGTTGCAGCATCATTTGTATTACCGTAGCATCTAGGGGCTGGAGCCGTGGTGGGATCCCTCTGCGCTAGGCACTGCACAAACACAGAACAAACTCTTTTACTCAGCATGCCTGCTCTCTGGCACTGTGCTTATGGAAGTCTAAGAAGATGTGAGCTGTGATCAGAGAAGGAACATAAGCCTCACTGAGGCTGACGTTAGGTCAGGGAGTCACTTTCAGGCCCAGCAGCCCTTTGACCGCTCATATTGGGCAGGTGCGCTCTCTGAGGACAAGCAGACACAGCTCTGCAGAAACACATCAGCACAGGTCCCTAAGAACATGGATACAGAGAACAACCTCCTACCGTCACTCCTAGCACTCAGAGAGAAACAATGGACGAGACAGAATCCCAAGTTTGCCTCATCTCACTCACTACAAATAAAATTTATTTATAAATTAAATATGTATTTGTGCTCATATCCTTTTCCCAGTAAGTTTTCCGCCACAAGAAACCATTTCCCTGTACCTATAGCTACCAAAGAGCCCAGTTCTATCCTTAGATTTATGCTCACTTCTTCCTGTAGTCCTGAAAACAAGGAAGCTACTGTGCTTGCAACAACCAAGTTAACATTATTTGGGATACCATCTCTGCAGAAGCAGATCATAGCTATAATCGTTTTTGCAACTTTATGAGATCTGAAATTCATCTTCTGACATGATGTGTAAAATACTTTTTTATTATGGAAATGCCATTATTATCTACTGTGAGTTGGTAATAATTAAATAAGTAGCTGTAGACTGCATACACTTTAAATAAAGGAAGGATAAACTAGAACAATATGTCAATTAAGTTTCTTCTCTGGTTTTCCAAGAGTTATTGCTGCTCTGACTGGGAAAAGCAAAGGTGAAATTTGAGACGGTGTAAAAATGTTCAGGATGGGTTATGGAAGGTTATTCTAGCTTGGTGCTACATGGGAATCTGCCAGTCACTTAAGAAGATAGGAAATAAAGAAAGAATGACAATGTTTGTGCTGAAAGGGAAGCTATCAGCCTAAAGGAGACTCACTAGACCTGAGCGCAAGCAGGACTGATCTCACGTAGCATACTGACACTTAGGTGGAAGGCACTATAAAAAGAAAAGAAAACAGGAGCATTGTGCAAGGAGAACCAAATAACCTTGGGGGCTGGGTAATCCAAAAATATTACATGGAATAATAGGAAGTGCAAAGCTCTGTAAAAGTTTCTGTGTATTCATTGGTTGGAAATGAGAGTTGAGGATAAATAGGTGGCCACCTCAGACGCGCTGCAGATGAGTAAAGTGCAAAAATCATACCAGAACAGAGCAGGGAAAAGAACGACATGGGGGAATTAAATAAAGCCCTGACCACAGTTGGACAGAGCATTTCAGAAGAAGTTAAGCTAATGGAAAGGCAAACCTCAAACACAAAAAAATAGTAAGGAGATAAGGTAGAAGAAAATGGAGATCCTATCAGACAAAGCCATCTGGGGTAGTGCTGGCTATTTACCCTGTGGAAGTAGAAGGTGGGAATGATCTGATCAGCCTTCCTACAAACCAGTTGATGTCTGTACACCTAACCAGCACAGGAGAACAACGATGACATAGAAGAACCAAGGATAAACTGAAGATGACTAAATTTTACACTGGAAAGTAAGTCTCCGAAGCATGAGACTAATGATATTTTGGAACAGTGCAAGAGCAAGTCCAAAAACCTCCTCTGAATTCAAGCTGAGAGCTGGTTATGGGATTTGTGTCACACTGTTACCAGTGCTACACACCTAAGGAACCTTGCTAACTCGAGGAATCTCTCTTTAAGCCCCAGTCCAGCCCTGAGGCTCCCCCGAGACTCCTTAAGCTTGGACACCCCTCACAATCCTGAAATCTCCTCTGTCTGACCCCATAGGCTAAAAATATTCAACAATACAGAAACTGCCCTGCAACCTCAAAAACATTACTCCATGGTGATTTTTCTTCTCCTTCCACCCTTGGCAGTCCCAGAAATTCTTATTTTTATTTGAGAGCACAAGCAGCAAACAACCTCCTGCAGTACCTTCCCAAAATGACAGAGGTGAAAAAAAAATCAGAGGAAAAGATTAAATGATTCTCTAGTCCAATTCATGTAATGGTGCTGTAAACACTGACTGTTCAGGGTGTAGTGGGCCAGGTGAACCTGCTTCACACTTGGGCTTTCTGACTGTACAGACACCCAGCTCAGATCCCTTGACAAGCATTCCTTTAAGAAAACCTCAAAGATTTACCTAACACTGCATTTCAAAGAAGTGTAATTGCTCTTTAAATATTATCTGTTGAAACACAGGCAGTGCAGCTGGAATGTGAGAAACAAAGGACAATGTGGCGCCTGTTCCCACTGGTTTCACATTTTGAAATAAAACAGTTATCACTAAGTAATAATTTTTTTTTTCTAAATAAAAAAATAATACAAAATCATCACCATGGAAGTTTAACACTTCATTCTACCTTATTTCATACTTCATTGAGTGTTATTTCATATAGGAGAACAGTGTAGCAAGAAGTAAAATATGAGACACGATGAAGTTCAAAGGATGAAATCTAAGCCTTTACCATTCACGCCAGGAAATTCAGCCACTCTTCACATTAAGACACCTGACACAAATGGAACTGTATCCTACACACAGGGCTCACAACTGAGCAAAGCCAGGCCTGGACCAGTGCTGCCTATTTGGGAAACCACAAGTCGGTGAGGTTTAGGCTCATTAGCAGAGGCTGTTGAAGAAGAAGAGAAGCCAACGACCTGAGCAGAAGATCCTGAGGAAGCCAAGACTCTTTATTTTGTTATTGCAACTGCAAGTGTGCTCTCATTAACCCTGGTGACAATGTGGCCCAAGGAGCCCACTGGTCACTGCCTGACTCCGAGGGCGTGGCAGGGCCTGGATGAACAGCAGAGAGAAATGCTGATGGGAGAGATGCGAGGCTGTCCCACGGGGACGTTGGAACTGTCCCACAGTGAATACTCAGCAGTTACGCATGGAGAGTGTGGGGAAAGAGATAAGAATGTGAGAGGTACTGGGAAGGCTCAATTTACAAGGCAGATGTGTAAACTGGCTCAAACCCAACTTGCAGTGAACACACCTAGGCCAGGGAAAGTAGAGGTGGCTGGAAACCACACTAAATACTAGCCAAATTTCGGTTTTCCTCAAGAGTGACACTTTACTTGAAATTTTCTGGTTGGCTCTCACAGCTCCACGGATCCTGCTGCTTTTTATTTTTCCAGGTTTTCCAGCAATTCTATTCCAGGTTTCCTAATCCTGTTTTGTGTGACTTCTATCAAGCTTTCTCTACATCCCAACACTTTCCTGCTCTTCAAGCTGTCAGTTCAGGGACCGAGTTGGATGGGTGGGCATCACAGCAGAAAACAACAACCAAAAAAAGCACACTATTTTAAAAATCTTCACACCAATACTCTGCACACCAGTGGTTATAGTACATAATAAACAAGCACAAGGAATGACACTACTGGAGGACGGCTCGCAGTTTTTAAGGCCCAAAGCAGCTATTGGACTAGGTGGTGTGCCTAGGAGGTGTGAGCTGGTGGCGGGGCTGTTCCTTACTTGATGGGTACGGTGGGCGAGCCCGAGCGGTGGAAGTGCACGTTCTGCCACTTGCCGTCGCGCCGGTGCCACACGCGCGTCTCCTCGGACTGCATAGTCTTTGGCATGCCGCTGCCGTCCATGTACTGCGTCAGGCGGATGTAGGCGATGCACGCCGCGTCCTCGCCCACCAGGTGCACGTGCGGGTTCAGGATGATCGTGTGGATCGGCTTGTTGCTTTTGGACAGAGCTACGAGACACACGCACACACACACACACGGGGTACATGCAGGAGAAATCACATTTGCTCTGGGGAAGCCAAAAGAACTCGTGGCAACCCGTTTTACAAACAAAAATCTCAGGCTTAGCAGATGCCAGCTCATAATTAGGGTTTAATGATAATCACACCTGACAACTAAAATACTTTGAGGAATGAGCACAATCGCTTATTATACACTATTTAGTAAGTAAATATGTTTAATCCATGTACATATATGGACTAGGTAAAGTGGAGGGCACCACCTGCAATTTCCCAAAATTTCAGTTTCACTGTTATGTCTAATAACATTTGTACCTAATATTTTCAGTTAAAATAATTCAGATCTTAACTCATTCTTTGACTTTTTAGTTCCAAATACCTGAAACTCTCCTCTGCCCTCTGAGGTGCCCTGTGATGTGTGAATGAGCAGAGCAGAAGCAGACTAAAAAACACCTATAGCAGAAGTCCAAAAAAATAAAAACTCCCTTCCCCTGCCTGAGTCAATTAACTCCCAACCCAAAAAGCTCATTAGATGAGAGACACACAGTCACAAGGAACAGATGAAGACTTGGAGATGAAAAGGGAATATTTACCATTTTCGAAATAAAACCTGTGGAAGTCCATCCCTTCTACCAGATTACCCAAAGCTTCAGGTTCAAAAGATGTAAGGCCTGGATCACAGATTTTTCTATGGAAAAGAGGAAGTTCTGAAATGAGCACATGTGGTTAGGGATCACAATTTTGGAGAGATAATTTTTCATTGTTTCTTTCATTCCCATCTAACATTCCACCTCCTCATGCCATCGCACTGGAAAAGAACAGAACTTAACATGAGGAGAAGGCATGGAGTTCTGGTTTCAGCTCCATTAGTAAATTTGGCAGCTTACTTTAAGTGGACCACATTTCATGTAAATCATGTTTTGACAACAAAAGACCCCCCAAAGCAGTGTTAATACAAGTAAGAATTTTTACTTGTGACAATGAAAACTGCAGCTGTGCAATGCAAGGGGTATTTTTATGGTATTTTTTATCACATCATTATGTAAGCAAGATTTAAATATTTTCTTCTAACCATGCTGGAGTTATACTAGCAGCCCTTCTGAAACTTGGCAAAGCAGCCATGCAAATAGCTTGTGTTTTGTTGGGGGCATCTGGGAAGGCATTTCAACAGTGCATAACTCCAAGCACAGGCACTCCCATAGAAACATGCATAGTTACACAGACAGCACCAAATAGCCCAGCTCTCCTCACTCCCTCCAAAATGAGCAGCTTACGTGTAAGCTTCGAAGTCCCCGTTGTTGATGGCTTCAATCAACTGCTCGGTCACCTTGATAATCTCCTGCTTACGAGCTGGGGAGAGATACAAACCCAATCTTACAGAGGAAGGCAAAGTGGAAGGTGACAGCTGACAGCTATTCTGTCACTCCCCAGCTGGCACAACAGCCATCTCTCTTCCTTTCTAAGACCAAAGGATATGATGTTACATTGTTTCTTTACACTGATTTGCCTTTGTGCACTCCTGTATCCACAAGGAAATTAAACATATGTCAAGATCAATCCACTTCCCTATTACACTTCTAATTATCTTTCCTTCACTGGAGGATCTGCTGTTTAAGAAGAAAAACAAATGAAGCCCCAACTCTAAGCTTCAAACTCAAGGACGCTGATCACTGTTTTACAGCCAATCTGGCTGTAGTAGCTCTCTTGTACAAGCAACAGTTGTAATTCCCCATCACACTTCCACACATGGATTTGACCATTAACACAAACATGCCTGGAATGTTAAAGCCAAATGTTGCGAGAGAGATCACGTTCTTCAAAAGAAAATGCTGGGGAGCACGCAGAGAAAGTAACTTCCCAATGCAGTGCTCAAAACTGGCACTGCAGTGTTAACCCTCTCCTAAGTGCACGCCTACAGCTTTCAGGTAAAAAGGACCAAAACGAAACCAGCAAGGGAAAATGTGATGGTGAAAAGAATGGATATAAAGGTCTAGCAAGGCTTTTTGTGAGCAGCCCCTGACTGTTAGCACTATGGCTAAGAACATTTCAAGTAAGAACTGCCTTATTTTTCACAAGAAAAAGAGTGGAAAGAACAAAGACTTTTAATGAAGAGAGCAGCAATGTCTCCATTATCATTGGCTTAAATAACATGGGCCAGACTATGGACATTGCATGGCATTGCCAGCACCAGCCAAGTGGTGGGACAGCTGAGTCAGAAATAATGGTGCACTCTTACAGAAGGCTGGCAAAAAGAAATCCAGAACAAGCAGACCTCGTGCAGCGAGGAAATTACCAGTTCTGCATGCAACATCTCACCTACACTTAGCTGAGCTAAAGGATTTGATTAAATAACCCAGCAACACATCTCAATCAGAGATGAGGAAATTACAGACCATTAAATCAGACAGTGGGAAATGAGGTAAAAATCTCTGATCAGTTGCTGCATAATCATGAGCTCATATTAGTGGATACCGATATAAGCAATTAATATGCCTACAGCAGTACTGTAGTTTCCACACACAAGAGGCACAAAACTGCATGGACACATAATTCATTGTCACTTGGCTCAAGGCAATCGGCAATATTCCCTTTTTCACTAAAGTCAGTCATGCCTTTGCCAAGTTTTACCATGGTACCTTTGATGTTGAGATACACGAGATATAATTCCACATCAACCCTAGAAGGGAGAAAGTAAACCGTGTTGCCAAATTGATGGTTTTCCTGGTTTTTTAGTTGCAAAATGAAATTGCAGTGGAACGTATGCTTTCAGGAAGCTTTCTGACAGAAGGCACCTTCTATTCCATAATGTGGCTCCAACAAAATTTTTCTGGGCTGTACTAACATCCAGGAGAGCTCTGTCTGCAAATGTATCCATGTGATTGTGAAACACATCCTTCAGGAAGCTCTAGAGACCAGCAAAGCCAGCAAAGGAGACTACAGCACCTATCACTGGCTCCAATCAATCATCATCCAACTCCAGCACTGGTGTCAGCACTTGTGGAAAAACTTGAAAGTTCCCAATGCAAACTGTCAGGAACAGGAAGATGTTGCCAAATCATCTGGCTTTCAACTCAGTCCTCAATTTTTCTACAAAATTACAAGCACTACATGAAACCATGAAAGCCACTATGCTACTCTCACCTTTCAGCGACACACAGTTACACACGTATTAGAAAATCACATTTCTTCCTATTTAGTGGTCTGATATGCAGTTTCACTGGCAGTGAGCCAAAGGGAGAGGTGGAGCACAATTCAGAGATTGGAGCTCCACAACTGATTTATCCTATTGTGCAAAACTCTTTGCCTTGTTTCTAGCCCTTACTCAATACAAGAACAAGGCAGTGTGAAATCAGCACAGCAGACATCAAAGACTAATTCAAATACTCAGGAGCCACTGTGATTTTACACAAACCTCCTCCTCATTGTTTTTAGCTTTTATGCCTTCTCATAGGTGGGTATATGTCAGGGTGCAGGGAACCAGAGTACAAATAGAGGCCTAAAGTGTTTCTGCTTCATTGTTGTCAAAGCAGAGGTTTAACCTGAAAGGAAGTAAGGAAGAGAAAGGAGATGGAAAAACCAAAATATAACAAGTAGAAAATTGGAAGGAGACTGGAAAGCAGCAGAAGGAAAATACAGCTGTGACTTAGTGGTCAATTCCTTGCACTTACCCTTAGTGCAAAGAATGAAATAGGGAGGGCACTGGAGATAAACTAAGGTGAGATAGTATTGGTAGGAACAGTGTCCTGCTACTGCAGACAGCATCTGACAGGAATAATTGGTGGTTCTTAGAGGGGTAAGAAAAGAACCAAATTTTCATTCTGAATTTGATGGACTCCATAAAACATGTGCTCTTTGATAGCTCAATTTTTTTTTTTTCATCTAAATACACGCTCCCAACTATACAAGGACAACACAAGGCATTACGGAGGAGGCATCTGGCCAGTTCCCATCTGCCAGCTAACTGTCACTTACAATCACCATTTGCATTTGACTTTTTCATTTTTTTTTTATCCAATAGTAAACTTGGCTTGTATTGTATTCTAGGACAATTAAGCTGTTTGATGTACAGTGGCAATTTCATGCTATTATACTTTTCATTTGATGTGCAGTCAGGACTCCCTGAATAAAACTACAGAACTAAACTTCCTAAACAAAACTGACAACTGTAATGAGATTCTGGTAAAACTGGTTCAGCTACTTGTTCTGGAGTGTGGTGAAAGTCAGTTCAAAAAGTAAAGCCTGACCCATCTATAGTTTTTCTAGATTATTATATGCTCTGTACACAAAGGATAACTGAGCAAAAATACACCTGGTGCCTTTAAACAACTGAGGTGTGAGGGAAGAGCACTGCTGACAAGTCAAAGGTGCCGAGCCATTTTCCTGAAAACCAAAAAAGAAACAGACTGTGGACATAGCAAACTTGTGGGGAGAAGATGGTGGCTTTGACATTTTTTGCTCAGAGTATGGGTGAAGTAAATACATTAGAGAAAAGACCACGGACCTTTTCCTTAAACAGCATCTTTTCCCCTGCAGGGTGAAGGAGTTAAGGTAACTAATAGGGGTTAAGCAGTTAAAAAAAATGAACCCCCTGCTTTGGCAAGTGAGTAGGGATATGACTAATACAAAGGCAGTTCAAACAAAAATATTATGAAGAAGAGCTATAAAAAGACCAAATAATAAGAAAAAGAACAAACAAGAACATTTCCAATCACTGCCTAAAATGTTTTCTTCAGCACCGTTGTGGCACATATGTTAACTTTAAATGAGTCATTAATCTCTAGCTATATTTCTCTACCTCGTTTCCTTGCTCAGCTACAGGGTGAGAGATAATCTTTCAAAACTAAACAACACCATTAACATTAAGTTCTATACAACATAAAATGAGGAGAAACACCATTTAAGCAAAAAGCATCTAACACTATCAATACTTTCAACCTACAAGGAGCAGTTCCCCCCCAGGTAGTGAAATCAAATATCACAGGAAAACAAAAGTACAAAACAGCAGCAAAAGCTGTTTTTCCAGCAGGGAACTCTGTGCCTTTTCTTCCCTTCCTGTACCCCAGGAAATATTTATAAACTCAATCTACAAGAATCACACAGAAATGACAGATATTTTGGTATTTTGATTGCAGAGAGAATGTGTAGCATAAAAATGACCTGTAGATATGTGAAAGTGGAGCCTTCAGAAATATCTGTACCTGCAACTTTATGCACAAGAAAAGAGCCCTTGTAACACACTGATCACCACATTACCCATAATTTCTTTAAAAACTGCCACCAGTGAAAATAATAATTCAAACCACCTTATGCTTCATGCAGATATTGGAACATCTTTATCCTGCCATCAACTCTTCAGATGCCTGACCATGTTCTCACTGTACTGCAATGGCTAAGCAGAGAAGCAGCTTTCCAGAAGAACAAGGTAACCTTGTTCCAGATTTCCACATGCACTGGGAGATGATTAAAATGATTTTGCTTCTGACTTGCTCACAAGTTGTTTCTCAAGGCAAAAACCCTTGAAACTTTTCAGCTGGGTACTCTTAACTATGTATCTCAGTACACCTCAGATCGGATTAATCTCACAACATTTTGGACACATATAAGTACAGACAAATGAGTTTGTTCTCTCAACTCCCCTCCCTTACAGGCAAGGGAGAGAAATCAGCACTTTCAGGGCACAATTCATCATATCCTAAAATAGATTTTTAAGACAAGTGTGACTCATCTGACCTATTTGCATTGGCTAAAGGGAGTCTAGACAACCAGCTCAAACACAGATATCTATACTGTGGAGGGTGGTTAAATGCAGGGGAAAAAGGCTCCCTGTTTTGGTGTTGTTCTAAAACAGGACAGTTGGTACCGAGGTGACAGCGGTCTGCTAAAATGGAATGGCACAGCAGGGGGAACCGGCTTCACTTCCCATCTGAACGTCGTCCCAACAAACACCAGTTAGATGGAAAGCACACAGCCAGTCAAGCTATTTCTATGCTCTGGAAATAACCAAAGTCTGAAAAGAAAGAGGAAGATACTAGAAATTTTATATTGTGTTGTATAACAAGTTCTAGCTGTGCAGATGTAGCAGATTTCATTCAGCTTTACAGCATGGTCTGTTAAAAATCACACCATGTTCTTCCAAATGATTCTCATCACACCAATATTTGAAACCTCTCTGCTGACAGTTTTTCTTACAATTTCTGCCACAAATATTCCAAATAAATAATTTCTGAAAAGAAAATAAAAGAATGGCATACATGAATAAGAGACTCACTGGGTCTCACATCTACATAAAACCCACCTAGACCATCAGATGACAAGGCATGCTCCAGGGGACTTCTCATTTAAGAGGTTTATCAAGATTCAGTGTATACAACACAAGCACTTATCTCTTAACCCACACTTAAACTTTGCTAGGGACTAAAACATCTGAGTTGTCATCTTACGTGTACATCTTTTTCCTGGAGCCTGCCGATTCCAAAGACTCGCCCTGATTCATCGCACTATGAAACGGATGGATGGTCTGCAGAATGTTATTAGGGTTACTTGGTATCTTTCACCTATCTGAAAACTGGTAAGCCTGATACTGCCCTAAAAAATTAAATTCTTTAGCTATGTAGCCAAATATCTGAAAAATTATCCCAGAGCTTTTCCACCCTATACTGACAAAACAAATCCAACAAAATTAATGTGTCTATTTCAATTAATGTTAAGAAACTTGTCACATGCCATGCATAGTATTTTTATTTATACGGAATCAATTATGTCTAAAGATGCTCTTTTTATGTGATTGTACTAAAAAATTACACTAGTATTTATAAAGAGTGGCAAATGTTGTCAAATGTTTATTTTTTAATGAAAAATCACCTACAGTCTCAGATCAAAGCTGCATCATGGTCACTGCACTTACAAGACACTGCACTTACTGCACCATGGTTTCCCAATAGGTCACTTTAAACGTGGAATCTGGCTTCTGTCTCCAGAAATGGTGTCTGAAGTCTTGATGAGTGAGACATTAACAAGATTTGCTGCTGTGTGTATTTTTATTTAAACGGTGCTCCTGCCCAATCACTCAACTAGTTCAGAGAAACAGGACATGTGAGGCCAACAGCATTCAGATCTGAAAATGCTGGGCACGTAAAGGATATTGTGTGGATATGCACCGTGGATGGAATAAAGCCTTATGGCATGTGTTACTGATGTGTCAACCCTCTGTGTTACACAGCCCAGATCTCTCCTATTAACTCCTCTCTTTCCCCAGGCTCTGGGCAGTTTCTGCTGGCAGTACAATTGTACTCCTAGTTTGATACACACTCACCCATATATTGACAGATTCTGTCCCGCTCCTCCCTCAGAATGAAGCTACGCTTTTGGCATTACCCAGCAACAGCTGTGACTGAAGACAGCCCCTCCTTTCTGGGACTGGCTCCTCTCACCTGCATTAGCTGACCCCACCAAAAATTCCACTCATGTTTCAAATAAGGTTCAGGTCGCAACACACACAGCCCATGTTCCTAAGGGCCTGCCTGGATCCCACTTTAACCTGTGCAAATGCCTGTTCTTACCACCAGTGCAACTGCCCTGACACACACTGGCTGCAGGATCATAATCTGGCACGCAGAACCCTCATTCCCAGGAAGCCATTCCCCGTCTCAACTCACAAGGTCCTGCCTCTCTGAGGAATTTCTCAAGAAATCCTGAGTTCATCTGCAACCCAGAAATGCCTGACCCAGGTCTTTGACATTCTACCAACACAGTGCCTTTCCGCTCTCATATTTTAACACTGGAGTTTTCCTTTACGGTCAGTTGGTCACTGATCTTTATAGATCTCCTGAGCAGAGAAAGACATTTCCCAGCTGTCCTGTCAATGCTGCAAGTCAAAACCTGCCACAGCAGCTTCAAGGCTGGTTTATCAATGGGGATGCTCAAGAAAGGAACTTGATATAATAAATGTAAAAGGTAATTAATGCTGAGGCCCTATCCAGGATCCAAGCAAGAGATGAGGCAAATCTTTCTCCCCAGGTTGAAAACTACTGCTCTGATTACTCCTGCAAGATACAGCTTTCTGAAATACAGAGATATTTATCCTGCTGTTACAGCTGATGAAAATATTTTTACAATTAATAACAAGAAAAAAATACCTAAAAAAGTTATACTTTTGTAAAGGCCAAGCACAGGTCATTCCTAGATCAGGCAGATCATAGCACATTTTTTTTGAGCTTCTGTCAGATGGTGGGGAGGGAGGAGGAGAGACAAAGGAGATCATCTGACAGATGAGTCTCTCAACTTACATAGTACAGAGGAAGGAGTGGAGTGGGAGAGCTCAGACTCAAGCGATTGACTCTCTGAATTTGCATTTCTCATGGACTTGCCCGCTGAATTGATGGAAAGAAACACAACATATGAACAAACAAAGATGAAGAGGTAGAGTGTGATCAGACTCCTCAGCAGGCACTGGCAGCAGGAGCGGCCTCTGGGGCACGGCAAGGGTGGTGACCAGTGGGATGAAGAAGCAATGGAAGAGGAGGAGTGGTGGGTGGAACTCAACCTCTCCATGTCCTCCTCCTTTGTGAAAGCTGTGTGAGGGTCAAATACATGTGAAGGAAGAAAAGAAGAAGGCCAAAAGAAAAATAATGATAATTTAATTAGAAGCAGCAAGAACTTAAAAAATCTTTGAGCACACAAACAATGTTAATGATGTACAGGGGCAGTGTGGGTGCCAAAGAACAGTTGTAAAGGTCGTAGGTGTGAGTGACTCTGTTCAGATGCCAGCGCAGATTTACCCCTGTATCTGGTACTCAGATACAAAGGGCTTTGAAAGAGCTTTGGAAAACCTGTTCTTAAAATTTGGATGATTTTTAAGGAATGTACATTCCAAAAGAAATAGTTTAAACTGCTTTCTTTCTAATATTAAATAAAATTAGACCAACAGGTATAAAATGAAGTATAAAATATTAAATATTTCGAAGCAATGTACTTTCTAGATGCATTAAGTAGCACAGGTAAGTCACAATTTGTCAAACCTGTAAGTGCCTTACAACTCAGAAGTTTTCCCCACTGCCAAGCATCATTCTTACTAATGCTTTCGTTAATTTGTCTCTGGGGGCAAAAAGATACCATGAGAAATTCAGATCTCCTGTCCATGGTAAATTTAACAACTCACCTGTCTGAAAAATCTGTGGACAAAAATAATGGTGCTATTCCACAGCATTACTTGAAAAAATCAAACCTATATCAGAGCGATGCTGCCCAATAGTTCCAGTTTCATTGCTACAGAAAGAAGAAATCCCACAAGCAATCCCAGAAGAAGGAATTGCCTGCAGTCCAGTTCTCAGCATGTTCTTCCTGTCCGCTCCTGTCATATTTAGGATGGATCACTGTCACGTAGATAAGCCCACGATCAATGGTTATTGTCAGAAATTTGACTTTGCAAGGAACCTAAACTACTGCTTCAAGTCATTTCAGGCTCAAATGATATAAATTAGCCCTATTGCTTGAATTATTAAACCTCACTGTTGTTTGGCAAGCACTGTTTCTAGTAAAAGAAATACGTTCCAGTCCTAAAAGAGGTGAGTGTATATATAAACAAGGCAAAGTTACAGACACTAAGATTTCTGGTAGATAAAAAATGAAAAGTAAGCCTGATTTTACTGTCTTCAAGTTAAATACTTGCCTTCAAAAGTGAAAACAGGCTGAGATCTTGACATGAGAGAAGAATGCTCTCTATGCATCCCTGACAGATAGGAGGAGAATTTGATCCTGAGGATACGTTAATGATAGGTGACGTAAGACATTTTTAATTGCTCCCTGCCTTAATGAATCCTAACATTCCTAACCCTCCGGCACAGACACGCACATGCACCGGCTCCCACAGCGCACAGGAGACACGAGCGTGCTGGGGCTGCCACACCCCGTAACATACCCGTGGGAGCCACAACTCAGCAAAGAGGCAAATCAACACCAAAGAACAGAGCCCTTGATGCAGAGCTGCGTGTCTTCAGCCCGTGTGGGCTGCAAAGGAAGGGCCCTGGCCCTGGCCCTGTCTGTGCAGCGCAGGCATGGCGTTGGGATACCGGGAGCAGGAATAACGCGCGCAGCCCGCGCGCCTCTGCAGAGCCGCTCCCTGGGAGGTGTGGATCACGCTGCAATGCCATAAAACACACACTAATGCTACTGCTCAGTCATAGCCACGGCCCCCTGCTCCTTCCTGGGAAGGACAGAGCCTCTTCCCATGCTGTACTCCATGCTGCAAAGGAAAGCAAAAAGGTTTTAAATGTTCTTTATCATCTAAGGTGCAAAACATTCCTTCTATATCCCAAACATGGTGACACACATCTTGAGTCATCTTGAGCATATGTGTAAGGACCTGGAGAATTCTCTTTCCTACATCAGAAATCCATTTGTCCCTATCAGCATTTTATCTCCAGTGGCTGTTGCAGACAAGAGAACAGTTTTCTCACCGTTCTCCTACAGAATATACATCCAGGAGTCAAGTTTGGTGTGGGGGGGGAAATAATCTTTCCTAAGTGCCTTGCTAGTGCAGGAAGCTTGAGCTTATAATAGGTGTCAGGGTTGCAGGACTGCCTATTCCCTGAATCATTCTACAAATTAGACCCTGGGGGCACTGTTAGCTTTAATTTATAACAAAACAGTATGAACAACAGCCTCCAGAGGAAAGACGGGAAGTGTGAGAGGAATACTAAAAAGTGAAAAACAAGCAAGTTCACGAGCAATTAATAAGAAGGAGATTATATCTGTCTTTTAAATAAACAGAAAATGAAATCCCTGTACACTGTGCAGGGAAAGACACAAACAGGATCTTGTTCCTCAGCCCTGTGCTTACTGCAAGATTCCCTTTTCTGGTTTGGAAATACTGTATATTGTGGCCATCCAACTTGCCCTTAACTATGATACTGCAGAATCATATAAAAGAATTAGGCAAAGTGCTTTCATTGCTGTTTTTTCATATAATTGTATCCTCCTGGGGTATAATTCCGTGTGCTAAGCTTCAGACAGAATTTTCTAAAAATCCAACAGTAATAACACTATGTTACATCATCCCACAGAGGCCCTGTAATTAAACTATTCATTTCACAAGCTTAGTTGTTAAACTGCACCGAACAGTTAGAAGGAAGAAATACAAAGCATTATGATTAAAGGTAAATCACACTGTCTTTTCCAACGCATCAGCTGCAGATCCCTATAATAGTTCTCTCCTTTCATATTAACTCAAACCACCACCACTTTGTTGCATCCATTCTCCCTGTTCTATCTTACTATCACCTCTGGCCCATGTTCCGTCTGTATATATATACATACCATTGCTCTTTGAGGTCAAGAGCCAATCTTATTTATGAATCAGAGATACACAAACCCAGCACTCCCTTTTTCAAAACCTTTGCACTTCAAAACATAACGCTATTAAAGTAGGCACGTGTAACATCACAGCACAGTGTTTAGAGGGGGAAAAATGGAAAAAAAAAATCTGTGAAGCTACAAAACTAAGTTTATTTAAGAAGTCTTGATGTTAGTTTTTTAAAGAATAAAGGAAGATTAAAATAAGTGTATGGACAGAAGAAAAGGAAACCAAAAAAATACACTGGCATCTGAACAGAATAAAAATAAAAATGGTGACATGAAAACAAAAAACCAAACCCAAAGCACAAATGCATGCTAAACATGAACTAACTAAAAGCTACAAAGCACTGACTTAGACTTTTGTAATCTACTTCTATTATTACTGGAACTAATATCTTAGTTAAAAAGCAGCAACTTTAAACTCTTACTCCCAAAACATCACGGGAAATGGTGTTTTGGGAACTGAAAAGTTAAAGTTAAGTCTGAAACACATCAAAAGTAATTTCTTCTAAAAAAGGAAAAACTATTCTCTCATAAGATACATTGGGGGTTTCTGTGTTTAATCGCCTACTGAATTACAAGCACGAAACTCACATTACTGCTTCTCCAAACATTTCAAGTGTAAAATCCTACCTTTCACATCCTCATCTTCAATGGTCGTGTTGGAACTCTCTGTTGATTCCTGTTGAGAAGTAAATATGAGTCAAATGTATAAAACAAGCCAAGCCTTATTCGCGTGCCTTGGAAAATGACAGGATTAGTTACAGGAATCATGCAAAGCCTTGAAGCGGGGTGGGATGTCATTCACAAACAAATGGTAACACACTGATTGAGACATTTCCACCTGAAACAGATGTCAAACATTGCTATTCTGCACAGGAGGGAACAGAAACACAATTCCTGCACTCTGATGCTTTTAGTTCACAGGAATGTACAGGAAAGTTTTTTTTCTTTAACATCCAACCGTACAAAATCCATCTGAAATATATGAAGTATCTCAGCCAAGTAGGAGAGCTTGCCATTTTAAGCTTAGTGATTAAACCAACTGTGTAAGATAAGTCATTCCATTCCAATTCCACGTTCTAAATATGCAGGCTTCTGCAAGCTACAATTTCCAGCCTATTTCCTGCTCATGTGACTTACATAATGTACATTCAAATGAAGTCTCACAGTGATCAGAAGCATATTGGATCAGATTATCTCTTTTTTATACTGATTTTTGTGATTATTTTTTTAAGGAGATGGAGAATTGATGAATGTATGGTAAGAACTTCAACAAACTAAGGCATCTTTGTAGCAGTATTTTTCAACCAACCAGACGTGCAGAGGAATGACTCATCTAACAGACAGTTTATTCTTAACCCATGGCACTTAAAAAGGCAAGGATACTGTATCTCAGTCATTCTTAATTACCAGAAACATGTAATATAATGGGCAAAATCAACGGGCACTGTCAAATCTAACAGCTGCAGAGAGCTGGAAAGTTTTAAGCTAGATGGTTTTTCTTATCTCTATACTTTCTCGAGAAGTAAAACACTGTTTTTTTTTTTATTTGCAGCTCCGTAACAAAAAAGATTAACCGAACTGTTTTTATCTGAGAGAGAAGAAGGGACTTGGTATCATACTTAAGTCTTTAAAGGATTTTACAATTAAATAATGAAAGGTAAATTTGGCAGTGCCCTTCATTTACTGTGTCCTCACAAGGCTGAGCCAAAGGGATGTTCAAGAGGGCTAATGCATTACACAGACCTTCAAAACCCAAATGTGCATTGATAAATCAAACTAGAGGAATTAATCCACGCACAAACAAAACTGAACTAGCCACCATGCTGTCCCTGCCCTGGCTGTGTTAGACATTCCACTCTACACGGACGTATCATGCTCCAGCACTTCAAATATTAGATAAAGTACTTACAAGTGAACCAAAACCTCACACAAATGTGAGCTGTAAACACCATGCAAAGCTCACAGGGCAGATGTAGCCTCTAACACTGAAGCATCCACTCCAGTTGCCATACTACGAGGATCAGTCTTTCAGATAAATTTAGGAGGAGTTCTCCATATTAAGTGGTTCGTTTGTTTGCTATGACCTTTTGGGACATTGAGTATCTTAGTTTCAGAGATTATGTAATAAAATCAAGTAGATGTAGTCACGCCAATATTTTATCTGTTTTTTCTGGGCTTTAGTGGACTTCAGCGATAAAGATCAGCCTGCTGTTCAAACACAGGCTGCTCGTGGCCTATGGGTTTAAACTTGGGGAGTTGAAAGAACAGTAACACAAAAACACAGGTTCTGTGTTGAACAGATGCAGGGGACATAAAGGATCAGGACGCACAAGCACAACACACACCATCAGCACTTCCATGCTCAAGGAACATCTGCATGCGTTATTTCGTCACTCAGATCCACTCCTTCTCTCATGAAATAACCACAGGGAGTTAAGACTAGATAAATGGGGCGTGAATTAAGTCAGCACTGCAAACAGTGAAGTTCTCGTTGAAGTGTAAATTCATTTAAGGAAACCTAGGAACATGTGTTATATGTAAATGATGGTATTTCCTGGCCCTTTTCAAGTCCATGCATGAAAAAAACAAAACAAAACACATTTTAGGGATCAGCTGCCAGACGCAAACATCACAATACATGAGAAAAAGAAAAGAGCATGAAGAAAACACGTAAAAATCAAAAGACCTCTTTGCCACTTGAAATGTGAATTTTTTTTGGAAACTGCCCAGTGATGTTAGGGAAGAAAACCAAAGTCCTGTGCAAAAGACATGTCATGACACAGTGTGTAAGCATGCTGAGAAACAGCAGATGGGATAAACTGAAATGACATCTTTGACTGAGGTGACGACTGCATGTAAAACTCGCCGGGATCATCTCACCACACTCTGAGAACAGCACTCTTAGGTTTCCCTTAGACTGCAGCAGTTTTGGCTGAAATGAGAGAGGCCTCCTGCTCCCCGAGCTGGGCTGCGCAGGGCTCTGAGCTCTGCCCATTGCTACCGACTCCCCCAAGAGCTTCAGGACCTCAGAAGCAGCAGGACGCACGCAGCAGATGGACACAGATGAATACAGGCTTGAGAGACACCGGGTGTAACAAATGCAGGAATGAGATTCGCCTTCACAAATTCTTAGAACGGCCCTATTGTGCTGTGGAATAGTGGATGGAATGTGTGGTGTGGAAAAGCAAGATGGAGTTGATTCTTTCTGAATACCTTATTTCCATCAGGGTTGTGGATTACTGTAGTTTGGGGCTCCTGAGCAAGAACAAAATAAAGAGAGAAAGAGTTCCCATTGGTAAATACATTTTCATTGGTGTGAGAGAGTGCAAGAAGAGCCAGCTCACAAATGCTGAACACTGACAAGAGTTAAAACAAATGTTAACTGTCGCCAGGGGGTGAAACTGGATGTCTCTAACACAGATTTCCTCAACAGCAAGGCAGCAAAAAAGGCCATCTCACCTAATGCAGCAGCATGCAGAGACCTTATTCAGGAGCAGGGTGTGCAGGGCTTTGAAGCTCTGGGGACCTGCCGAGGCTCTTCTGGACTAGCGCAAGCCAAATGCTCCATGTGCTTTCCTGTCTGAACCTGGACAGGCAGCGTGGCCACAAATCTGGAAGCTTTAATAACCTCTTCAATCATGTTTGCTTGTATTAGCATGAAGTGATCAAATCGAAATCCAGCAGAATTGGTCAGGATTAAGGATGACTACCCCTAGACACTACTGTGGTTTGGAATACGTGGATTGCCCTCAACTCCTGCCTTGGAAGAGCTGTATAAAAGCAAGCGAGAAAGATCGTTGTGCCATTTAAAAGTGTAATTTTCCCAAATCCTTTCACCTTAAAAAAAGGTTCAATAATCTTTGAAATGGCAGCTGGCCAGCATGCTTTCAGCAGGGGCCATCAGGCACAGCTCCATCTGGGAACAGACTGCCATAAACTCCTGCATGCAACCCGCTGGCTCGGCCTTAGGAAGAACTTCCTGTATACCTCCGTGCCAGCTGCTCAAAAAAATTCCAGCGGAAAAATGTTTCCAAATGTGTGTGAACTACCCCATTTTCCAAGTTTTATATGCACATGGGAAACAACAGGTCACAACATGATGTACTTAGACACTAGCATTTACATTGGTGAGCCCCGTGACACACAGGTGCCTTAGAAATAGGGCTATTAATAAAAGTGAGACTGCAGTAAACATCCAGAAATATCACTTTGATTTGTAATATGTCCTTAGCAGAGCTTATTAATGAGTAACGTCTCCTGCTGATTTAAATGGAAGAGAAACAAGCAAAATGTTTAGCTCTAGATGCCTCTGGATCCCAGAGAAGACTTGCAAAGTCCTGCTGAGTTTCAGGAAATATGGAATGAAAATCTGAATAAGGTCTGTTTCATGGCAGCCTAGTAATAATCCTGTTAGCTCTCCTGGATATCAGTACTTTAACTAAGACAAAGCCAAGAAAATAATGGAGCCAGTTTTTAAAAATGTTGTTGGTGCAAAAGGTTAGCATTAGAAGGTGGAAACAGTCATCAGGCAAAGAGCTAAGAGCAACACCAAGCGCATTCTACTCACTTTCTGGCACAGCATGCAAAAAATTCAGCTACAGTTACAAATGCTACAACTCTACCGCATCCAGCTTCCATTTAACATTTTCTGTCAATAAACACGCTCTAATGGATTTCCTCACAAAAAAAGACAGCATAATTCAAACAAAAAGGTTTTCCAAAACCTGTTTTTAGAAAGCAAACAGAGTAAATGCATGAAAAAGCAAAAAAGGGAAAAAAANCAAACAGAAGACAGTCAAAAACTTCCAGATAGCACGAGAAGGAAAACTCCAGGTATACCAGCGCCGGGGTAGGAATATTTTCCTTGGGGCTGGTTACCACGTTGGTTTTGTTGTTTATCTGTAGGTATGCAGAAAACAGAAACAGACAGGCCTTAGAACTCGTGGTAGGCACCGTATCTATATCTCTGCACACAACATCTATAGACAGGTATCGGTATCTATAGATAGATATAGATATGGAAATAAAGAATACAGAAAGATGAACTTAGCAACTTGGCAGGATCACTAACACCATCTACGGGAGCTGGCTGGCAGCTCCTCCCCATGGGCTGCCAGAGCCCTGCACCAAGGCCTAGATAAGGCACGGACGTGTTGAGCTGAGACACTTAACAGAGAGCCCCTTAAGTAGCAGCTAAGCCCATCTAAGAAGAATAAAGAATTAATATGGGCTGCAACAAAGTCCTAAATAGCCACTGCCATTTCATGGCATGCAATAGTACTAGGTCATTGCACCCAATAGTTCTTTATTTCTAATGAATTATCCCTACCGTAAATAATATTTAATTATTCATAGCACTCCAAGAACCCATAATTTGTTCTACTGTCTTCTGATTCCACTTTGGAATAACTATGACTGGAATAACTATAACTAGAAAGAGACTGGGCTCCCTTTAGCTTTTTGGTGCTATTTTTAGCAGCAAATCACTGGCAGCTTCTCAGCATTGGTACTGTGACTCGGGAGCGTGAGGTTTCCCACTATGGTACCCACAGTCTTACTCCAGCCATCAGCACCTCTCTGTTTAACTTTACAAGTCCTCATGATACTTCTTAAGCTTAGCACAGTGTTACACCTTCTGGCTTTTATCTGCACAGAATATTAATTCAAATTAAACTGCTCAGCTGGAAGCTTCAAAGTATCTGATCCCTTAAATCAATTTTTTAAGATTTAAATTTCTTTAATACCATGGGGTATGGGAAGAACAGAAAGACTAAAAGTAATGTAGCAAGCCACTTATTACATGCACTAAGAAGCAAGACTCAAGTATTGTAAAACTGGTTTGAAAGATGTATTTTTCTTCTCTAACAATAATGAGGGAAAAAATACTATGTACATTTTGGTCATGTCTAATCTTAACAAGGGTGGTCCAAAGCATCGTGCAGAACTAGGTATATAGATAGAGCTCATCTGAAAAGACTTTGATCCAAAAAATCAAGTTCTACTGAACCCTCTTGTTACAGTACGCAGTAATAAATGTGCAAAGCAAAACCAGAAATGCCTGAAGTTGTTTGGTTAATAGATTTTCCTAAAAATGCAATTAACTTTACGGAATAGAAAGAAATGAAATTCACAGACTCCATGTCCCACTTTCTGATGATTATTTTACTTTGGGCCAGGCATGGCAGCTGACTTGTGGATTTCAGGAACTGAGCCTGCAGGTGAAGTGAATCTTACTTAGGAAACGTTTAAATTATGGCAATGTCCACAGGATCTGCAGTAATGAATTACAGACTGCAAATTTTCTAATGTTTCACCAGCATTTAACTGGCTTTGAAGAATATAAAGTAGTTTTGTTAGTTATTTAATAATACTTGTGATAGAAACCAGTTTCCCGTATGAAATAAAAATAATTTTCTTTGATTTAAAAGCAAAGTTCATGATGCTCTACTGCAGGAGGATGAGGAGCAGCTATTTTTTAAACCATGGTCTTTCTACAGAAGTTGTCGCTAAGAGAACATATGAGTCATTATTGAGTTGCCCTGACTTGGCTCACTTATTGTCAAATAAATTTCATTTCTCTGCACAATTACAGCTGCAAGCTGTAGGATTGTCTGAAGTCAGGACAGGAAGAGAACAAACACCTTGGTGCATAAAGTCTTTCACGGGGAGATCTAAGTATCGGCAAGTATTTTACTTGCTTTGATATTTACTGGATTCTGAGATGGGCAGAACCTTGAACTCCATACTCAGGAAAAAAGCTTTAAAGAAAATCCCATCCATTTCAGTAAATGAAAGTTCTACTGGAGATCTGTGGAAGAGTGGGAACACAAACAGGGCTGCTTGACAAAGCAGACAAACTTTGAAGCAAGACAAAAATTGCATTCAAGCTGCATAACTACAAATCCACATTTCTGTGACAGTGTAGCCGTTGAGAGACTACGATTAAAAAGACCTAGGAAAAAGCAAATAGACATAAAGAAAAAAAAATAAGGAAAGAAATTAAGATTTCACCAGATTTCATACAATCCTATTCAGTAGCGGCTTAATACAAAAACTCAAGTGGTATCCCAAATGAGTGCTCTTGGTTGAATACACAAGGGAAACAGGTTAGTCAAAGTTCAATTCCAATTTTGCCTGAGTAAGGAGAGCAGGCTTGGGTCCATACTCCCTTGGTGGAAGCCCTATGAAAATAAACAATATTCATTACAGCTACTGCTGAAAACTGCAGGAAATCTATTTGAAACTTCTTCAGCAAGATATTGAGAATCCAGCATTCATTAGGAACAGAGAGAGAAAATGTGACTCAAAATACAGTTGTTTCTTCCATGTAAACGGAACTTGGTAAAACCCTTTGAAACTTTGAGAGAAACAGCAATAAGCTGTACATGTTTTCTCTCTCACAGAACAGACATTAATCTATGAACACGTGGTGCATTTTGAATGTATTTTTAACAGCAAAGGGAAATCATTCCAAAATGATTACAATATTATCATATGAAACAGTTACTTCAAAGTTGATTTGTGTTTAACTTTCTGTTTGTTGTGAAGAAGAATGTTTTATTGCTGCATTGCTTGCCAAAAGTCACTCTCTAAGGTGTGACGGTAGCGCAGGACAGACACACACGCACTCCAAACAGCTGGACACGACTGCAGAAATCATTACTGGCCTCTTTTCCACAGAATATGAAAATATTTTAACACATAAAGCCCTTATCTTGGCACTTTATCTTTCACACGTTATTTCTGTAATAAAAAGTTAATGCACACTTCAGTTGGGGATCCTGGCAATAACCACACTGCACCTTCCCGGACACCATAGGTCCTGTCACTGGAATTCTGCATTCACCCAAAGCACAGAAGATTTACCTACATAACTGCACAACTGCTCGCACCTGAGCAGCAGTTTTTGTTTTCCAAGGAGAGAAGCTTCCCAGTGCAAGGTGTGGATGGGGGCCGTTTGCTGTCTCTCTGCTGGCAGCGGACAGAATCCATCCTCACCAACACCTCAAAGGTCACATTCAAAACCACCACAAAGAGCAAGAGAGGAAGTTACCGTGCGGGGTCACCGAGGCCAAATGAACACAAGACTGGAGAGTAGGTTGAGGAGGAAGAAAAGTTATTGAGACTGTCAGCTGGGGTATCTTGGGACACAGCTCTGAGCTGCAAAGGAAGCTAGCCGGGAAACTCTAGAGTAAGAAGGCTGGGAAATTGGCTTTTTTACTCCTGAGCATTTAGCAAGGCATCTTGGGCTACAGTGGCTCAATTAATGCAGTGCCGTATCACTGTGCAACGTGTTTTGTGTTACATTTTATTGCATNGTCAGCTGGGGTATCTTGGGACACAGCTCTGAGCTGCAAAGGAAGCTAGCCGGGAAACTCTAGAGTAAGAAGGCTGGGAAATTGGCTTTTTTACTCCTGAGCATTTAGCAAGGCATCTTGGGCTACAGTGGCTCAATTAATGCAGTGCCGTATCACTGTGCAACGTGTTTTGTGTTACATTTTATTGCATTAATACTATTAGCTTTCTAATAAGGAGGTTTTAAAAATGAAGAGAAGGCTGTTACAAGATTACTATTTTGTTACTATTCTTATTCACTAAGAACAGCTGCATTGGCTGATGTTACATCTACGTTTTTGGTTTTGTATGTCCCCAGGTTAAAAAAAAGTAAAGACTTGCTTGAAAGAACGGCCAACCGATTCACTGTGGATGGCATATAGCAACTGCAGGCTTAAAATTCACAAGGTTGTACTTTAAACTCTTGCAGTTTTCACAGTATGTTAACAAAGCTAAATGCAACTGTTTGATTTCTAAGTGTGAATGTTTCACAGGAGGAAAAAAAAAAATCTGTCGATAAAGATCCTCACCATCATCTGAACACTCGAACTGGACTTCCTTTTCTGAATTGACCAGTCAGAGAGAAAGGAAAAGAAGAAAACGTGACTGGTTGGATTTGCAGTATCAATGCATGGAGTACAGTATATTTCTGTTTTGGCTTTTTTTTAATAAAAAAAAGGACAGCTACAGCTGTTGGAAGGGGTGGAAAAATGCTACAGAGTATCTCAATAACAGCATCTCAATAATAGCAACGACAGACTTCCCCAGATTTACATTTAAGCTCCACACGACCACGCAGACTAACAGCAGACACATAACATGTGCTGAAAACCAAAGAACTGAATCCCAACAGGTGTAATTTAGGCAAAATTTTGGCAACAATTGTTTCCCATATTATAATCGAGATTGCAATAGAACAAATAGCATCGTAGACCTGTAGGAGGAATGATATTTAAAAAGGAAAACTGGTCAGAGGGAGTGCATAAAATTTATCTATTCCACAATGAAACATGTTCAGGGTTTTCCAGCAGTGATAGAATTGTTCCAAATGCATGCTCCTCCATGTGACTGGGATCTCCACTGCTTGGCAGTGAGAAACACTGAAATGGTACCGTACTCATTTCTTTGTAGGTCAGGCTTGGGAATTTTTTGATTGGCAAAGTGTGCATATGTCAGACAGCAGGCACAAATATGCTGTGAATCCGGTATTTAAG
>VZUA01030627.1:2104-14805 GCA_013401035.1 Horornis vulcanius
TCTGATGCAAAAATACATGTCCATTTCCCACCACATCCAAGATGAACTTAAGAAGATATAACCTTTAGGAATGTTCTTAGGAACAGAAACAGGTATGAATGCAGAGAAATATCTTTCAAGGGAAAGAAATGTCATTGAATTTGCTCCCCAACTAATATCGATTTTTTTGCTGAAGAGAATATTATCTGATGTTAACATTCAAGACTCATAAAATTTCATAGTCATACCTAAGGGATCATGAGGCTACTATATATGCATTTAATTATAACATCCATTAGCTCAATGACTTTTATTGGATTGTTCACCACAAGAAGTTACCCACTTATTCTGCCCTCCTCAAGCACACCTCCCCAGCTTTCTGGGTTTTTGAGAAAGTTTTCTTGAAATTGTGTGGGGGAGGTTTTGGTTAGCTATTGTGGGTTTTCTTGGCTTCAGCTAACAGCAAAACTTTCAACAGTTTCAACATTAACCATAAATATACCTCAGAGCTGGGAAATTAGTTTTGGAAACAACAACAAAAAACCCCCAACCAACCAGCCCCCAACCCCTCAAAAATTACTAAGACACTGACCTTTATACACACCCAGATATTGTCACAGCTGTTAAAACATTTCTCCAATCTATTAAAAGCCACAAAGATAGTTTATCATTTCACAGTTCAGTGCAAGTTAGGCTTCTATACAGATTGAGGCCCACAAATCTTCTATACTCATGTTTAAATTCTTAGATTTAATGGGCAATTTCTGTTCAGAAAGCTGCTTTCAAATAAGGCACTTCTAAGGCAAATAGTACAAGAATAGATACAGATATAGGTACACACTGTTGAAGCTGTTTTCCAGAATATTACACCTTATTTTTGTACCTATAAGAGAACCAAAACACAACACCAAAGAAAGCTTTAACTCCTATATCATTTGTACATATATTGTACATATAATATTTATACATATTTGTACATCTTCCCTAAGCCTACTTTACAGCTTCTGGTTTACACCGTTCAAGGATTATGCAGGTATTTTAAATCAATTGTTCCTTTTCTTGGGTAGGTGCACAACCAGACTGCAAACTGCTGTCTTCCTGAGATCCTTCCTTCCTGTCGTGATTTCTATCTCTATTCTCTATCTTGGTATATCCCCACTGAGGCCAACACAATGCTTAAACAAATTAAGTAAAAGCAGTTGGGAAAACAACAGAACTCACTGCATCCATCACAGCTTCACAGCTCCCATACCACTTTCACATATCTGGCTCAAGAATTTTCACCTCTGCACTTCACCTCTAATGACAGACAGTGTGACAGTACACATTTGGAAAAGAAAGGAATGTTTACAAAGTGGACTGCTTTCAGTGGCTTTCTTTTCTCATCCCCAAAGATGGATGCAGGCTGTGGAGCAGAAGGCATAGAAAAGGCAGTGCTGTAGTTTGGAGAAGGGGGAGGAGAAGAAGAAAGGAGGTTTGAAGTGTCACTGCAAGATGGAGAGATTGAGACCAATCTCTCACCACAGAGAAGCCGCAGAACTAGAACAGACAGAACTGTGCTGTCTCTGCATGTCACCTTACATGCTGAAACACAATGGCATCACACATCTGACGAGAAGATAATAACTCCTCTAAATGATAATGCTACACCAAAAACTAGTATTCAGACAAAAACAGGGTTTCTAACAGTCCTTTTGTAAGCGACCATTTTCTGGGATGTAATCTCTCCTAAGAGGTAGTCAAGGCTATGACCTCATTTTCTGCTACCTGCAGTAGTTTTCAGGTAAGTTTCAAGCCATAACTTAGCATTTCACTATATTGACCAGAATGACAGTTCTACTACAAATATTCTTACAGATCGACCCACAGAGAATACACCAAGCTAGGCATAAAATACCCTACAATGTCACCACAAAGTATCATGGAATTTCTCTCAGCTTTTTAAATTTTATTTTTTCCAGTACTCCCTGATCAACTTTTTNAGTTTTTCTTGCAGTGTAACTTTTTTTGTACTGTTGACTCACAGCAACCCAGAGCGATCCACTGGGGTCTGCACACATTCTCAATGCAATTTTGTAGCAACATCCTAACTCACTTTAGTGGAGTCAAGATTCCACTCTATCAATATCCACTATACCTAGAGCTTTACAGACAGTAGAAGATACTGTCTTTGAGGGGAAAATAACATTTATGCTTTTGATCACCAGTCAAGCAAAATCAAACCCAAAAATTTTACCGAACAATTTCAGCAGACTTCATGTTTGATATAACAGGCTTTTCATAGGCTTTGTTAAATCAACACTGAAGCTAAAAGTGTGTGACAAGCCAAGCCCCTGCACAGCAGGATGATGTTTAATGTTTCAACAAAAAGACTGTCAAATTGGATTATTTCTTGCTACTATATATTCATTATTGGTAGACATTAGGCAGATGGAAATGATTCAAAGATGTTTTAAAACATACACATGTTTTCTCTCTAGTCCAAGTCGCACCAACACAATTTCAGTGACTTCAGTGCAATCACGCTGAGCAGGTATGAAAAAGGACCAGAACCACTTCCCTGCTATTTTTCCCTGTCATCCTTACCATATAAAAATATGAGTATTTTGTGGGAAAGCAGTGATGGGTTCTCTAAATGCTGTGCTTTATCCAAGGAGACTCAGAATAACAAGATTATCAGCTTTGTTCCTAAACGTAACAAACTATAGAACAGTCTAGGCTTTTTCAGTCAAGCTCCCTGGTGCATGTGAAAAAGGGAGGGAAGCACTTCCCTTCCTTTTCTACAATGCTTCTAAAAGGAGCTGAAAACATCTTTATTTTCCAGTGATGTGACTGATGGTGTATCAAGACACAAGAACAGTATTTAGTATCAAGAAACCCTATTGTACTGTCCTGTGTCATACACCACCTGCTTACAGCATAAAACTTACACATTAACACATTACTAATACAAATACTGTTCTCACAGCTTTTTACTGCACCATTTGTGCAATCAGGATTCTGAGAAGTTAAAAAAAAAAAAAGAGCAAAACCACAACCCAAAAAACCCTAACCTAAAACTGTACTGAAAACAATATTTTGTTATAAGCTGAAGTTTAGTGTAGTTTATAAGACAGTCATCTGAACGATTATGGTCATCCAAAAAGTAAGCAAGATGATCCAATTCATAATTCTATATCTCCAGTTTCAAGACAGAAAATAAAAACTATTCATACTAACCCTTCAAAGAATTATTTAAGTATCAGAAACATATTTTTTAAAAATATTTTCATTTCACAGAGGTTTTATTTTTATTTTCCTGTACAAAATTAATCACAAATAAAATGTTTATACTGCTAAGAAAAAAAACCCCCCCACGCAGAAAGAAAATTAATGTCTTAAAGCAAATTAAAAAGGAAAGAAATAATTTAAAATTATTTTGTCATTGCTCAAGTATAGCTATTCTCTTTGTTAGGGAGAAAGACACAGTTTACATCCTAGCATCTCTTCACTTTTAAAAACATATGTTAAAATGAGTGTGCAGTGGAGAACTAGCTCTCCTACCTTTCACAATGAGAACACCAAATTGCATGAGTGGCTTATACTCCACTGCCTAAGAGTGCAAAATTGAAGTGCTACTTGATTACGGGTTACTTGTTTGATATTTTAAAACTGAAAATTAAGGCATTAATATGTACATACTAATTACTAATACAGTATTAATATGAATATACTAAAGAACTTAGTATAAATAATTTTGGTCAAAACCGGGGCTTTAAAGCATTTAAGCTTCCTTTAATTCTTACCTTATTATTCATTTATGCCATGGTTGTTTTAAAAAACAACCATGGTTGTTTAATTGTTGTTTTAAAAAGCAGTGATGTTATAAATACGCACTGCATAAGGTTTGCTTTTTTAAAGGAAAACCGAATTTCCACAACACTGCAGATTTTAAGACACACAAGGACAATTACATACACAGCTGAAACAAGGCTTCAGCTAAGAACTAGTGCCAGTTTGGAAGTAAACAAGATAATAAAAAATAAAATGCTAGCAATAACCTAAATTTCAGAGAAACTAGTACCCCTCCCTTCGGGAGTCATCACCTTCAGGAACGATCCCAACCAGAACGGGCACCACCGCGGTTTTACTGCCCTGAACTTCGCGTGTGGCTACGAGATCGAGCAGCTACAGTCTGACTATGGATCTGCGGCTGTCGGCCAGCGAGTACCTAGGGCTGCTTCGCCCCGGGAAGTCCCCAGACAGGCTGGACCACGGCAGATCTGGGATGCACCGGGAGAGGGAAAGCCGCCGGCCTGATAAAGGTCTGCCAGAGCAGGGGCGAGGAGCCGCGGCACAGCAGAGGCGCAGACCGCCCGAGAAGACGAGCCTTGCAGCCTTGCCTGGGGCGTGCGAGCAGGAGAGAGGAGCCCAGCGCTGGCCCAGGGGAGCGCAGCCTCCCCCGACAGCGCTTTAACCATCGCCTGGCACCGCACCGCATCCCTCCGCCTCCCTCCCAGCCGCCTCACCCACCCGCAGAGAGGACTCGCCGGCACGAAGGGAGTTCTGCTCGGCTTTGGAGGATATTTTAAGCGGGGAGCCAGATCCTGCCCCTGGGGCGAGGGCCCTGGCAGCCGAGAAGTCTCCACACACCCGGCGCTCGGGACGGGGACTTGCGGCGCGGGAAAAGGACGGTGCCTCCGCGCCGAAAACGCCTCTCGAAAGGCAGGCGAAAGCCAAGCGCCTCGCGGGCCCCGCAAAGGGTTAAAGAGCAACATTTCCCCCCGCCCCGGTCTGACAGGTCCCGCCGCCCCAGCCGCTGTCAGCACCTCAGCCCTCCCGGAGAGCCGGGGCGCAGCCCCCTGGCTGTGGGAAGCAGCGGGAAAAGGGGGGTGGGTGCGGGAAAGGCGAGACGGGGAGCGGAGCCCCCTCCATGCCCCTCACGGGCGCCGCACGCCGTTCCCCGCGCCGGAGCAGCGGGAACAATGGGGGCGAGAACCTACCGCCCCCGCTGAAGGAAGAGGGAGAGCCGCAGGGAGGGAGACCCCGCGCCTCTCTCCCTTCTTGCCCGGGGCGGGACGGGGCTCGGCGGCGGGTCCCACAGCGAGCCCCGTCCCGCCCCGGGGGACAAGGAGGGCGGGGGACGGAGCGGCGGAGGCAGGTCTCCAGGCACCGCTTCGTCCCAACCCCATGGGTGAAGCCTCCTCGCCGCGGCTGGCTCGCACCCCTCTCTCCCGCCAGGCCGATTACCGCTGCCGTGGCCGCCGAGTCCTCCCGCCCGCCAGAGCCGGGCTCGCCGCTCGCTCCTTCCGTCGCCATCTTCCCGCTGTATCGGCTCCGGCGCGGAGCGCGGTGCGGAGCCGAGTGGCGGAGCCGCCGCCGCCAGGCGCTTAACCCGCTCCCCGCCGGCAGCGATCCCGCCGGCANACGGCGGCCCGGAGACGGGCGGAGGGGGAGCGGGACCTCGCCGCGGGCGGCCGGCGCGCAATGGTGGCGGAGGGGAGTGTCCCCGCTACCGCGCTACCCGGGCCCCACGCACGCATCGCTCTCCTCCCTCCCCACCCCCGTGGTTTAACAGCAAGAGAAGAAAAGGAAAGGTTATGGATGGGACGAAAAAATACAGAGTTGCAGTGCATTGGCTTACCTGATCCGTGAGACCTTTAAAGCAACTGCAGTCTTTGAGGGAAGGGCAACTGTGCCTCTTCCTTCCTGGGGGTGCTGACTGGAGGAGTCACCTCTCCCTCCCCGTGCCCTGTGGAGAGGTTTGGGGGAACATTCTGGTACGAGCCATTGCTTGACTGGCTTATTTTCAAGGCATATTTTCAGAGCCTGTGTGAGGATGGACACAGCCGGGCCCAGTGTTTTGGCCCCTCTCAGACCCCGTGCTGGAGCCCATCCTGACCTGGGGCTGTCCTTTGCCATTCCCGGTGGGCACTGAAGCCAAATCCTGTTCTAGATTGCTTCCAGAGGAAAGTTTTGGCAGCTGAGCTGAACCCATTACCACGAAGGCTCAATGCTCTCCACACAGGAGTACCCCACACTGCTCCTCTCCCTGGGATGTTCCTCACGGTCTTTCTGCACTGCTTTGCCCTGGCAATGGGGACCTACACCAAAACCAAATCTAAATGTACTGCCATGTGGAACCAACTTACCTATAATAAGCTGAACTTACAACACTGTTTAATCTGCAGCCACATAGAACTTCCACCAACAGCAGGCTCCTTTGAGCCTTGCCAGGCTCCAGCTGCCTCAAGTCTTCTGAACTAAATCCCTTGTCTCCAGGACCAGAAAGGGGCCGATGCCTTGGTCAAAGACAGCAAATGTTCTTCTAAGCATGCTCTATCTAAGGATGGAAGTAAAGCCATACATGAACTTTTTCCACTTTATATTACTAGAAGAGGAACTATGATTAGTAGAATAAACTCCAATTGTAAGGTAAATGCACACTGAACTGAGCAAGAAGAAAGCAGTGTATAGGATCCATTACAGGGCACATAAAATCCAGTTAAACAGATGTTTTCTGGTTTAGGGTTTGTTTTTTCTTTCTCCTTAAAAATGAGCTCTCCTCCTACTCAAGTTTTAAATTTTTTATAACTATAGTGTGTGTTCACATCCCTTCTACTACCGAAGCTAAGAAACTACATTGATGACACATAGCCTAAAACAACTTGTTTTTCTCAGTTCTCAGCACTCTAATACCATTTAACTTGTTTAGGACAAATTGTTGCTTGCCTTCTTTATTGACAGCAAAGTAACATACATTACTCATAATTATTATTTATATATATTTGGAAGCGTATTTGGTGCTTTGCCTTCAAGAAACGCAACAAAAGTAACTTGTTTCCTATGAACTCTGTCATACTCCTCTCTAAAATGGATAAAAATAATGAAGTTTTTTAAATTGCTTAAGATCTTTTCTCTTACTGATTCCTATCTACCATTATCATTGCCAGTATTTCCCTATTGTGTTAGAATCATCTGCTGTCCCTCACAGTTGGTTATGTGTCTCTTTGAGTTGGTGCAAAGCACGAATACAACATATTATGTAAGTACTGTTTTTTAATGCCATATATGTCAGAGCAATGATATAGCAAAGACTGCACCATTTATCTCTTCCTCTGCTGAGATCATAAAATGGTTTAGCTGATATTTTATCAATTACCAAGTGTACATTTATCAAAATAACAATGAATACTATATTAGTCATAGCTTTCCATTTCAAACTTGAGAACTGATCCCTCTTTCCTCATCTGAAGATAAATTTAGAATGATTTCTGAGAGAGATGGGAGTGCTCAATCTCAGCCAGCAAAAAATTAATAGAATAGATGGACCAGCAACACTTCAGTTAAAAGCCTATCTCCAGACAACTAATATCCAGGATGTCATCCAAGTGCTGGAAGTAGTTTGACCTGCTGTTATGGTCAAAGAGATGACACACATGCTTTTGAAGGAGGAGTGATCTATATTCCTTCTTTATGTCATGAAATGTATTGTCACAGCATTTTGAAAATATTACTGATGTTTATAATTGTATGAGTCCATACTGCATGTTTGTGTTTCTTCACTCTTTCCCCTAATGGCAGCAACAAGGTTTATTGTTGGCATGGGAGCACAAAAATCCGTATTAGATGCTGCCAGTCTCTACTGGGAGTAGATTCTCATGCTGCACAGCAACCACTGCATCATCAGTGATGGTGGTATGATCCAAATGTCTTTGAGGTTCTGCTGCATGAAGAACATCTTCACACTGGGAGTCATCTTCAAAGTATATTTTTTTTCCTTTATTGTTACTACTGCATCACTGGACAAGGTCTTATTTATTCTCTGGTTATTTGTCTTATGCTAGTGATAGCTCAGAACTGGCTGTAAACCCACAGTAATACAGCATCTACACACATTATGAATGACTTCAAAGTGAGGGACAGCATGACTTTGTGACACCTGTCATGGTGCACAGTCATTTCTATGCCTTCATTATACAGGGCAAAACAGCTCTTTAATGCATGTCCAAGTCAGAGCCCTTCTAGCAGAAGAAATTGCTTTTACAATTTTATCACTACAGTAAGGCAAAGGCATTGCTTCTCTCAGAAGAAGGTGCTCACTGTTTTACTATTAGCATGTAGCTGGCAAACTGAATGCAATCAACTATTTTTCTGCTGTTCCAGTTTTATTTAGCCTGAGTAACATAAAGAAAAGCCCAAGCCTAGAGCAGGCCTTAAGTGTATTTCTTTCCTATAATTAGAGAGCTGGCACAAAAGCAGTGGAATGTGTCCACACCTTACAGGATGCAGCTGCTTATTCCCTCCTGCAGCACACAACTGAAGGGACAGAAAATTGGTTTTATATTGACAGGGAAGCAAATCGTGTATCTCAACTGTACAATGTATTGTGGCTTTCCTGCCTTGCAACTAACCATTTGCATGGGAAAACAAACAAACAAATAAGTGTAAAATAGTATTTTATTTGCCTTTTAAAACAAACAAACAAACAAAAAGTGCAAAATAATATTTTGTCTTTAAAAGCAAACAAAAAACCTAACCAACCAAGCAATAATAATGTAATATCACTGTAATATCTAAATCTTTCCAAAGGTTATCCCAGTGAAAACTTGAATCATTTCTTCCATCACCTTCATCTAGGACTCATCAAGTTAAGCCAAACAACATAATCCAAATACTGCACTGATTACCTCTTTAGGAAGAGGTACTGCACTGATTACCTCTTTGGTTTTGAAGACCTATATGCAACAGGGAGCACACTGATAGCTCTGAACCATTGACTTGGGTTTTGTGAAGAAGGGTTTGCTTTCTCTGGAAGATAGCACACCACTGTCCAGGTGAAATTCAGTAGCAAAAGAGACAGTATTCTAGAGGGCATATTGGCTGCTTCTGGGTATCTTAAAGAAAGGTGAAAAGAAAGGTGAAAAGAAAGGTGAAAAGGAGGCAAAGTCAAAGCATGAGAACAAAATGGAATCTCCAGTAGGGATTCAAAGAAGAGATGCTTTAATTGACTATGCAGAAGGAGCATAATTAATAAAGTGTTGGAGTGCTTGATTTGAGAGCATAAATTCAACAGTGTTGAATATTACTATAAGCTAGTGATGTGATTCACATGACTGGAGTGTTGAAACCTGTCTATAATCTGCTTAGAAATGGACAAGTGCACAAAAAAGGGAAGAAAGCTATCAAAAGAGAATGTTCTGTGTGTCAGCATTACTGACATCTCAGGAAAGGTTATTTGAATGTTTATGAGCTGTGTTTTAATGTTTAAAACATAAATGAAGTATTTAGTGCCTGCTGCAAACATCATACTAAAGAACAAAATGGCTATATCCTCAAGTATCTTTTACAAGGGAAGAGACAGCTGCTATCACTGAGGCTTTGCTTTGAATGACATCATTTTGCCAGTACTGTAACATCCTGTAAATGTCAAAAAATCATGGGTGACAATTCAAAAAGTTAACCTTGAGCAGGAGGATTCTAAATGAGACATCCTTTTAACACGAGAAGAAGCTCACTCCAACTGGAATCTAAAATTTGAGTGTTTGCTGTGCCTAAGTTTTAGAAATCTAAGCCCAGAATGGAATCTGTAAACTAAAAATGGGTACAGCTTATGAATTTGAAACATTTATTTTAGAGAAGTCTTGAAGTCTGTGTTATGCAAAAAGATCACACACTGATCTTCTTGGAGTTGAAATTCATAAGCTTTCCTATGAGAAAGAAGAAGATAGCTTATTTGCTGTCAAGACAAAAAAGGAGTGTGTACAGCTTTCTAAATACCAGAAAAGTATAGAACAGTTAAAATTATCAAACTGAAAATGTAGGAGAATATTCAAAAAAGGTAAAATGTGTATCCTATTTCTCTCTTTTATTCATCTTCTCTTACTGATGGGTACCAGTAAGGAATGTGAAGTAAATCCATAAAAGTTTTCTATCTGAAGCAATAAAGGTACAGTAATCAAGAATTCTCAGAACCAGCTTCCCTAAGCAGGCAAGATGACTAATGTACTTCTACAGGCATTAGCATTTCCAAGCAAAAACCCCACTTTTTTTTTCTGGACATAGGAGAAATGCTTGCTGCTGTGATCATATGGGCTGTAGTGGCAGGAGGCAGGAGAATTCATGCTGCAACTGCCAGACGTGGAAGAGTCTGCTCCTTTACTGGCAGGATTTATGCAGTGATCTGCAGTGCTGGGAAGTGCACTACCTCATTTTGGAATTTAACTCTTTGCCCACGAATCACTTCACCATAAAATTAATTTTTTTCAGTGACTTTGAAATCACTTTAATGCAGAATCTCTTCTCTTTTAAATTTTTTTTTCCTTTTTTTAAAAAGTAGTTCATTGATTGCTAAGCCTACTGTTTAAGCTTTTGTTCATTTTCATTTTACAAAAGGTTAATTTTGAAATTGCCTTATCCTGCTGACATCCTATGAACAAAATTGGATCACTAAATGCCCCCCTGTAGAGATGAAGCTATATCACTGCAAAATGGACCACTGTATCCTTGAAAAAACTCACCTGGAATTGGAATGACAGTTCACATAGTGGAAGCTGTCCTTCCTGTCAAATCCTACTATTGTTCTGAGATATCACTGGAGCACAGCACTGTGTATGGGATTTCAGCACATGAAACAGCTTCAAGAGGACCTTTACTTGTAATTGTAGAAATGAAACTGTGAGGGAGGTTAATCAACTCATTGCCAAGAAGGATGAGTCTCAGGAAGGTGGTAACTACCTTAGCACTTAGATAGAACATCTATAGAGGCGCTTGGTAATGAAATGTTTTCCGCATTGAAATGCTCCACTAAGGAAAAATTCCCTTGCTAATGAAGCACTCCACCAGGGAAAAGTTCCCTTGCTAATGAAACAAAACTGCTTCAATAGGTTGTTAGCTCCATCACTGAACTGTAGAACCACAGCCCAGGAGAAATGGCTCCTGTGCTGATGACACAGAGTTATTGTACTGAGGAGTTAATTCCCATCTAGAAAACAAACATTTGCTAGAATAAAGGAACAAATTTGTCTGCCTGTAGGAAAGTGATGCACTTACTCACTGATGTAACTCAATCTTTGCAATGTAACTTTATTTATGCTCTCAAAGTTGAAAAAACAACTTGTGAAAAGACGAGATCTCTGTGTGTATATGCTCTATAAACTGAACTAATGTGATCATATTGCCAAGACTCATAGTGACCTGAACTAAAGGTAGCCAACTCATGTGTAAGTCTGTGGTTCAAGCTTATGGGTAACAGAAGACCTGATGAATGTTTTAATCGGGGAAAAAATCAGTAAGACAGACTAATTGTGAAATCATAACTAAAAAGGCAAAATTAAAATTCAACTGGCACCCTGAATGTGTGCAAAATTCACTTATTTACATGTAAATGAGGCAGACAGAGGAAAAGCAATGAGCAGGAGAGCGATAACCCTGACTAGTCTTTCCTGTCAAGCATCTTTCAATGTGCAGCTACACTGAAATCTTTAAATCAGGGATTAGGGATTCTACCTTTGCTCTAATGTTTAAATTCAGGATATCCATAAGATTATCTTTCGTTAGAATTTTGCTCAGCATGTCCCTTGAGACTGAGATGTCACTCAGATTGTATGGGACTGATCCCCAGTGTGTTATTTAACTGCCTTACTGGGAATTAAGTGGGAAAGAAATTTTAAAAATGAGTATGAACTAGCTTTGTCGGAAAAATAAAAAGAGTTTTTAGGCTCCTGAGTTTCATCAGCTCCCAAGTTGCATTAATAGATGATGGGGACTCTCTCGCCTTCTGTGCCTTGACAATTTCCTCTGAGATTTCATGACTGAGCATGAATTCAAAGCCAAAGCTCTACAGAAGATCTACTGCAGTCAAAAATCTGTATGAATATGACTTTACAAAATATCTTGGGAGGCTGAATAATCTTGCTGCAGGACAAAGGCAGAAAAAAAAGGAGAAAATCAGTGGATTTGGAGTGAGGAATATTTACGTAATATTTGATCTTTGTTATTTTAAAACAGCTACAAAATATGATTCATAGAAATCTAGGACTGGATTGCCAATCAGTTAGTCTAATATCTTCCAGATTCTAGAACATGTTATGCAGTCCTGTAAAAAAATAATCACTTTACCATCAGAATTTTGTTGCATTTTTTCCTATTCAAATAATGCTGAATGTGTTAGCATAAAATGATATAAATTCTGCAAAATTTATAAAAAAAATAATTACGTCCTNNNATAATTACGTCCTCATGCTGGTGACTTTTGCTTTAAGGGCTATCCAATAACCACAATATCTTTCTGAGTCTGATTCTATTTGGGCTGTTATTTTAATGCAAAGGCAAATATAAAGGGGAGATCAGTGACTTGATAAGGACCACAGAAGAGTTTGTAAACTGCAGCTGAGAAGGGAAATGTTGGAATACCGGTTTCCAGCCTCCTTCTCTTATTGAAGTGAATATCTGAATAAATATATACATTTAATGAAATGAGATTTAGATGTTCCAGTGCCAAGATAAAGAGATTGAGCTGGAAATGAACTGGTACTTTAAAATATTGTCAATAAATACTGTCAAAAAAGAATGCTTTTACAGCTGAAGAAGACTTCATTTCTGGGAAGTTTGTGCTATTCTGTACTGTAGATACCTTTGAGATACATAAGCATTTGTGTAAAAACACAAAACAAGTTCTTTTTTAAATTTAATGGATAGTTTGTCAAAAAACCATTTGATTGTGAAAAACATCAGCACAGCAT
>VZUA01030636.1:8601-18981 GCA_013401035.1 Horornis vulcanius
CCACCCCGCGGCGGGCGCCTGCTGCCACTGCCAGGGTGAGTGCCCCTTCCCCCGGCCCCTTCCCCGCGGGCAGCCCCCGCACCGGCACCCTGCTCCGGCAGGTCGCCAGCTGGGGGGGCTCGTTCGGGAGGAGGGGGCGGGCTGGCGGCGCGGCGCCCCGGCTGAGGGGGACGTGGGGCGGCGGCGGCGGCCGCCAAAGTTCCTGCCGAGGTCCTTGCATGTCCGCTGGGAGCGGGGAAAGCTTTCGGCGGCGTTTGGGCTGGAAAATGAGGGCTGGAGACTGACGGAGGAAGGTGCAGTGCCTGTCGGCCGTGGGATTGAGGCGAGGTCTTTGGGAGGGGAGAGAGGACCCCGAAGGTCCGGAGCTGGGGTAGTAATTTCACCGTGGTCCTTTAATCACCTCTGTTTTGGATTAAAGATGAGCCCCTTCGCCCCCACAGTTTTGTGTTGTAGAGGAGACTAATGAAGTGGATTCTTGGGGAAGTGGGTTGCTTTGGGAAGTAGAGCAAAGGGCTGCTGCAGTAGCACGGAGAGCCAGCCCTGCTGCTGGGCGCGGGTCCCGCCGCCCGTGCCCCTTTCCGAGGCTGAGCGCGGGTAGCGGGGCAAGCTCTGAAGTCTGGGCGTGAAGTCAGCCTTTGCCTCTCGGAAAGGCACGCACGGTGTCATCTGTGCTGCCATAAAAATTGAAGATTTGAGGTAACTTGCACTCTTAATAGTCAGCATGAGAGTACTTCACTCGGAGCGAATGTTTGTGGGCTGCCCAGAGCACACCGATGCTCTGCAAAAAAAAAAAAAAAAAAANTGCACAACTGTGTGTTAAAACACACTTGAGACTGATGAATCTTCGCTCAGCTGGGAAATCACGGCTGCAGGTACGCGGGTTACAGGCAGGGTTTAAAGGGTGGGGAGGGCTCTTTGTCAGATGGAGATGCTTCGACTTGTGGTAGACAGACCTCTCTCGGGAAGAATGCTGGCTGTGCCCTTGCATCCCCTGGCTTCTGTAGTTATATCACTTGTGTTTGTTCCTATTTAATAACTGAACAGATATTTATAGGAGAACTACTCCATAACTTTTCCCTGTGCAGCGTTATTTTCTGCCTTCCTCAGGGTACATTTGGTATGCAGTGTCAGCAGGACTGGACGAGCCACTGGTTTGAGCTAATGGAGCAGTTTTCAGGTTGTGAGACACAGTATTTGGGAACAACCCCAAATTGAAACTTTTGCTACACCGAGTACTAAAAGGTTTCATTTTTCAAAAAAGAACAAGCACAAAATTACAAAAAAAACCCCAATGCCTTGCAATAGCGTAAAAACTTTCTAGCTCCTTCCTCTGAGCATTTAGATTGAAACCCATCCTGTGTGAGGGTATAAACTAAGAGTTTATCCTAGAACCTGATAATTTGTTATGCATGCTTTTGGTACCAACTTTATAGAGATGTGAAAACGTACACATATGCAAGTTTGCATTCAAGTTTGTCTTCCCACCTCCTTATTCCTTTTTCCTTTAGCCCCCCTTTTTTCTCTTGATGCTTCCTGTGGTTTTTTTATATGATCTGAATGCAGTTTTGACACTTTGAAATGTTGAGAACTCAGCAGATTCCCAAAGCAGTGAGCAAGTGAAATGAAGCTTACAAAACATATTACAGCTGCTTTATGTAGTAGAAGTGCAGTTATTGTAGCTACTCATGCTCTTCTTAAGAGGTGACTGAATTTTATATCTCAGGAAGCCACCCTTCAGCTCTCCAGATAAAAACTGATCCTGCTGAGTTAGTCCCTTTTTTGCAGTATAATAGGTGTGGATCTTCTGAAAGAGCATGATCTTTTCCATGAAAATTTTTGTAGGATGTTTGGACACATCAGCTGAGAGTTAGCTTCTGATAAATATCCATCTGTGCTTTATTAACCTGAATTGGCTAATTGTACTTAAACTGTCAGCAAAGATAACTTGGTTTAATTCAAGTTAGTGGCAGCTGTTCAAACCTCTGAATTTGAGCAAGCTTAAGTTACCTTGTTTATATATATATATTTTATACTCAAGTTAATTACCTTGGGCATGCTAGCCTGACTTTTGAATGTATCTTTATCTGGTAGTGTCACTACAAGCTTTGTATCTGTTTTCACTGCTGCTTTTTCTGGTCATGTTCCGAAAAGCGTCACGATTTTGGCACCAGCTGGACTTAGAGCGTGTGGTGACTAAGGGAAGTTGTGTGGGATTCATTTCCCCATTTCTAAGATTACCTAGCTTGGTTTGTTTTCTTCAGAAACATCTATAGTTTTGTAAAAATAAGGGAAGTTCATGGTCCTTTCTTCTCTTCCAACAGCTCTAGGGTGAATTGAGTTGGTTTCTGTCACTGATTTTTCCATTTCCTTTAACTTAATGATTCCTTGGCATTTAACAACATTTGAAATTAGTGTTACATAGATTTTCTTGTAAATAAAATTAGAATCTTTCTTGTAAATATAATTAGAATCAGAACAGTATGGTGATTTTAGCTGTCTCAGATCTGATCCAGATCTCACTGAAGCTAATGTGAATCTTTTAATTAGCTTCAGTGCAACTTGGATCAGAGCTGAAAATGTGGTAGTTGAAGAGGTGAATGTGACATTTCTCTTAGTTTTCCATGTTCTTCTCAATTTCAGGATACGGGCTCTGTCTTTTTGGAGTGGTCACTAGGTTCTGGAAACAATGAGAAACCATGGGAGCTACTGCCTTGATTGATTCTAATGTAAATTTGGAGTTTTGGTAATGCTTGGACATTATCTTTCTTACCTGGCAGTAGCTGGCTTTCACTGCACTTGAAAGTCAGACATGTTTACCATCTTCTCTCTGTTGCTAGCATTGTTTACACAGCCTAATTATTGTAAGAATGCAAAACAATTATGCCACATATTCGTGGAGGAAACTCTCAGTAGACATTCTGAGAACACCATCTCCCACTCTGTCAGTGGTGCTAACCTGCATATATTCTCCAGGTTCTAGTTTTCTCATCACCCCAAATAATGTAGTTAATGGAAATGCTGGGAAATGTCTGGTGATGTGAAAATCACGATCTTTCTGCTTGTCATCATGCTTTTGAGTCTAATTAGTACTGGCTTTCAGTTTTCCCTGAGAAACCCATCTTCCTTTATAAGTCCTGTGAAACAGTTTGTTTTGCAATGTTGACTTCAATATACGAGTCTCCTCTGAAAAAGCGGTTCTGTAATAATGGGGTTGGGAATTCTGCTTTTGTATGTGAGCTAACATCTCTTAAATGTGCTATATTTACAAAGAAAACTTCTGTGTGATTTCCCCTTTTGCAAACCAGATGGAGAATCAGACTCTGGCGGGTCTTTCCTTTAGTTATGCAACGAGGTTATTGGTAATAAAGGATCTGGAAGCTTAATTAAACTCTCGGTGACACCTCTGCAGGCTCTTTTATTTTCACTGGGCTTGCTCAGTTGCAACGATTAGTCATCAAGTTGAGATTTAGGAAGCAATGCAAATAAAGTCTCCCACAAAAAGAAACAGAATCATGCTCCTTTGACTGAGGCATTGTTGGCTAACAGGACTAAAAAGCAGTTGAAAGCCTACTTTGTAATGAAACATGAATAATTAATTTGAAATATATGGTACTTCAGGAGTCAAGAGTATCAACATGAAAGTGAAACTCCCTGTACAGTGAGCCTTGAGAAGCGCATGGAGGGCTTTGCCAGATGGATTCTGGCAAATGGTACAGTTGTGTAAGATGTTTTTGTTTCCCTCTGTCAGTTCTGTCTCTCTCCCGAAAGATCCTTGATGGAAGGTCCTGGACTGCAGAGCTGACTTCCTTGGTTACTGGGGCAGACCCTAAAGCAGGCAAACTGCAGAAAACAGCCATGTCTGTTCCCAATAAAATACACAGCCTGTCATCTTTGAAAGAAATTAAATAAATGAGCAGTTTCATAATATTCTTTTTTTGGTTTTATGCAGCTTAAACCAAGCCTCACACCTCCAAAGGCACTGATTCATTTCACGTGCAGTCTTACATTTCACATAGTTCTTTACAGATTATGCATCTGTATACTTCTCTATAAGACTTTTCTTTATTCTTGGTTTTTAATTTGCTACCCTTAAAATGTCAGAAAGAAGATAATGAAAGTGGGGTTCTTAACCAAAAAAAAGTAAAAATTATGGCACTTGTGAGTCATTACCAGTCTCCATGAAATCTTTACCTTCATCTGCTGCTCTGGGTGTGATTCAGCTCAGTTTAACACTAACACATGGCAGTAACCATCTGTGTTTGCTGTAAATATTTTTTTTTTTAATTACAAATGGCTTGGTTTAGAAAAGCTGCAGTGGTACAGTGGGGTGGTCGTGGGCCTGCAGGGGAAGAAGATAAGCACCTGGGAAGGTAATTTTTGCCCAAGCACTGTGCTGGGTTGGAAAGGGAAGTGTAACACAGAGAGCAAACCAGACTCTCCTGCAGTAATCCAGACTCCCTTCTTGGAGTAGCTGGACAGGAGAACACCAGCACAGACTGCAAAGGGGCTCTGAACATTTAGTGAAGGAGAAGGGAGTGGGGGTATAAGGCAAATAAAACTCTTAAGTTTATCTTTGAGGAGAAAGAAGGAAAGGTGGCTGCTAAATGTCACTTACCCATCATGATTCTCTTACTGTAAATATGGTCACATGTTGTGGCATGCTGAGCCTCCTACAAGTGTTTTGCCGTGGGATGACACTCACACTGGGGCTGAGGGTGTCACAGAGGCACCATCCATCCTCAGAATGGAAAAGTCCAGAACTCCCTTAATCAAGGGAGGGTTTTCTAATGTGAGCATCCCTCAGGCTCCCTCCCTCTGCTGAAGTCCAGCCAGCTGCAAAGCTTTTCCATCAGACTCATTCTAGACTGTCTTACCTTAGGGAACTCCTTTGCTGCAGCATCTGCCTGACTTTAGCTGCTCTGGTGCTCTTTGTCTTTTGGGATGATCTCCCATTATCTCTGAGGTCTGTCCCCCAAAACAGGAGGTGGAAAGGGAGTGAGATAAATGGCCAGGGGGAGGAGAGTAGACTCACTTCTTTCTTTCTAGGGTGAGAGGCTGGGGAAGAAGGAGGACGGACACTTAATGGGACTGACAGATTTGAGGATCTCTGGTTCGCAGTTTGCATGACACAATGTATGTTCATTCTTAAAAAGCAGATGTGCTGAAGATCAGGTGTACAATGCAAAGTTTTGAAGTCTTCTTGTTTGCCCTCATGAGGCCAGGGAGTGGATCCTGAGGTGCATGTCTCCCATAGTCCTGCAGTCCAGGGGTAGCCACTAAGGACATTTTCTTTCCCTGAAGCTGACATTTTGGAAACTCACCTAATGGGACCAGACACATTTGGCCGGGAGAAACTTTAGTTCTGTTAGTGATGTGTGGGACAGAAGGAACCCAACTTGACACATAGCTGAATTTGCAGGACTGACAGTTAAAGGAAAAATAATATTGCATGTGAATTTAAGCATGCTTGATGTGAAATTGTGAAAGATAAAGAACTTGGAATCCCATCATACTAATTTTATATGATCTTTTAGGGCTAAGACTGTATATTTATGAGATAGAGATATTATTCTGATTTTTATTTTCTTTTTGTATGTGAGCTCAAATTAGTTTTTCTTCAGTGAACTTAGAACACTCTCTGAACTGCTGAGTGATTTTCATTTTCTGCAAATTGGGTTAGACTGGGTCAGTGATTGATCTCCCCTGCACTGGTGCATATCAGTCATGGAAGTGCTGGCATGAGCATGACTGGAAATGCCCATAAGGGTAGCAGAAAGGATGTTACAGAAATTAAACTAACTGATCTTCCTCCTTTTTTTTTTTTTTCCATTGTGACAGTATTAAAAGTGTTTTTAAAAGAATCCAGCCGATGATACTGAACATGGTTTTGTTTTCCTTCTGCTCCAGTAGCTAATGCAGATAAGAATTCATGTAAATACCATGATAGGTTTGGCTTTTGGTTTTTTTTTTTTTCAAATTCAGTTAACCTAATTCAATAAAATACACTTTGGCAAGACTGTCCTTCTTTTCTTTTGTTTTGTAAACCATGATTATAATACCATATGCTTTACAATAATATTTTATTGCTTTGTATATTTTATAACTGTCTTACCATCAAATGTGTTCTAAGCACACAAGGCTTGTTCAATGTATTTCTTCAATGTATTAAAATGTATTTCTATGAGACCAGGTAATTAAAATCTAATATTATTCAGGTTACAAAGTCAAGCTTTTATGACTATTGATTAGCACTACTATTTCCCCAACCCATGTTCCTGTGCATTAAGATATACACATTAATTACCTTATCAGATGCTGCTTTTTTTATCCCCAGGGGCTCTGTCTCCATCAGTGTATGTGATGGACAAAGCTGTCCTAATAAGCCTCTTCTCTACTGTTTACCCTGGCTCTTTGTGCCTCCCGCTGTGTGTTTTTTGAACCCTGCTGTTAAAACAGGCTTATTAACTTCTGGGCTTTTCTTTCATGGTTATTTCTATAGTAACAAATATGGATTAACCTATCTGCGGTATCTGCAAAGGGAGGGCTTGTGGCAGCCAAGGTGCAGAAAATAACAGTCAAAAGTACTTTAATCTGGGCAAGAAAGCAACTTGAGATGTCCAGGTCCTGAATTTTGGGATGACCTAACATCATCTATGTGTTGTGCTGTATTACCTTATGGTCTGAAGTACCTCTTTCTGTGTATCCCCTTGCAGCTGTGAGCACTGAGCAGGTTTGTGGATCAGATCTCAGAATTTTGTTTTGGCTACGGACTCTGATCCTCTCTGAAAAGTATAGAGCAAGTCAGTTTCACGAAATCCAGTTCTTCAGGGCTGCAGTGCCTTAAGCAGAGAAACTGATCTTCCTATATTATTTCACACACTTTCCAGCTCTTGTAGTTATATCTGTTTCTCTACAACACAGTCCTTTATCCAGTTTACCTGAAAAAGAGGGTCCAGTGCACCCTGGAGTAGACATAAGAAAAATTCTATGTATATCTAAACTGTCTTGTATGCAAGGAGGAAGTGAATTTACAAAAGAAATTATTTGGGTTGGAAGTGACCTTCAAGATCATCTAGTTCCAAGCCCGCTGCCACAGAGAGGGGAACCCCAGCTTGCTCAGAGCCCCATCTTGAACACCCCAGTGGTGGGGCATCCAAAACTTCTCTGACAACCTGTAGCACCACCATCACAGTAAAAAGTTCTTTGTCGTATCTAATCTAAGTCTCTCCTCAGTTTAAAGCCATTCCCCCTTGTCCTGTCACTCCATGCCCTTGTAAAAATCCCTCTGCAGCTCTCTCAGGTCCCTTTGAGTACTGAAAGGCCCTTCTAAGGTATCCCTGGGGCTTCTGCCTTCTCCAGGCTGAACATCCCCAACTCTGTCTTTGTAGGAAGAGTGCTCCAGCCCTTTGATTACTGTCATGCTCTCCACTGGAGTTGCTCCAACAGGTCCACATTCTTCATATGTCAAGGGCACCAGAGCTGAGTGCAGCACTCCAGGTCTCATGAGAATGGAAAATGGGGGATAACTACCTCCCTTCACTTGCTGGCCATGCTGCTTTTGGTGCAATAAAGGATGTGGGTGATAATTCTAATTTTCTCCTGTCTTACTGAGGATCTTACTAATGTTCTCTTAATGCATTCCCCTCATTGTGTGCATGTAGTTCTCTCTGTTATTTAAAAAAATAGAAATCAACGTAAGCTAATATGGCAGGTGACAACAAAAGCAGGTAGATGTTCTTTATGAAGAGCTGCAAAGGAGCAGACCATGTGAGGATAGTTCTGTTGCCGACTTCCAGTGCCATCTCTTTGTCTATGTTTGGTATTCTGCCTGACTTCCTGATCCACTCTTATTCTCATGTTTTACTGCTTCCCTATTACAGTCTCCATCTGCTTCCACTGTGGCAGTAAAGTTCAGGAAAATGGCTATCAGCTGGTATAAGAGTTCATAGGAACTGCTGTGTATCAGACAGTGTCTGACTGTAGCACTCTTTGCTTCCTTCTCTGCACTCTGTTGCAGTTCCTCTTTTCTCTTACCCTCACAGTCCAGTTTTTCACTAGGTTTGCTTTTTCGTTTTCATTTCCATACCTCTGAGCTGAGTGAGCATTTGGGGCTTGCTCAGGCTGGAACTAACAGCTGCTGTCCTGCTACATTTGACACTGTCTTGATTCAGTCTTTGTGAAATTTGACTTTCTTTTTTCTACTCAGGATTTGAGCTGGTCAAAACTGATGGAGTGTGTGTGCCTCTTGTTGAGGTTGAAACAATCACCAGTCCTGACTTGAACAAAATCTCTGCCCTAAAATGGTGTAAAACATGGCAGGTGAGGCAAGGATGAGCAGCAGGGGAGGAAAGAGAGGGTATGACTCCTTAGAGAAAAATTCACCAGTAATGTTTCTGGCAGTGGGCTGTAGATAATGTAAAATTTACTTGCTGTAAAAGGATGCCTGTGATCATGTTTTGTTTCTGTGCATCTAATCTAGTGAACTGGGACTTGCCATGTTACTGCTTCAGTCTTGGGCACTAACAGTGTGCACTAGCCCTGGAAGTTGGAACTTTAAATAATTTATAGCAGGGAGAGGAGATCAAGATAGCACATTTCTAGAGGACTCGAACTGCAACCTGGAGCTGACTGCTGATGCTCACTGGTAACCTGTGTGAGCTGTGTACTTGTCTGCTCCAAGTTCAGTGCCAGAGGTGTTCTTCATACTCAAATACTTGCAGATACTTGTTAGTACTGTGAAATGAATCAGTTGTTCTCTGTCCCAAGTAAGATTATCCTTTTTTTCCCCCATGGTCTTTGGTTTACATGCCCTCAGCAGGAATTTTCTTAAGGACAAAAAAGACATTTGTGCTGCTGTCCTTTCTCTGGTGATTTAAACAGTGTTTTGTTTATCCTATATTGGGACCTTTATTTATCCTGTATTGGGTATATCAAAACAACTCCCAGATACACAGTTTCTGTCATGTGCAAGTTTAGTTGCTGCTAATGTTTTGGGGCATTTTCATGGTTGCTTTTGTAAGTGGAAGCCTTCTAAAGAAATTGGAGGGCTTAAATAACACCATCTTATTCACAGCAATGCCATACCTAGATCCTATTTCACTGCTGCCTTCTGTTTTAAATTGTGTTGTAAAACCTCTTGTAAAAATTTAATTCCCCTTCAACCTGTGACTTGATAGCAGAATGGTGAACCATTCAGTTAATTACTGAAACTGTGATCTCCAGCAGGAGAGCCAAGAAGAATGCAAGCTGAGTGGCAATATTTTAATTAATGAACAAAAGCTTATGGACTAGCCAAGGGAAAGGATAAATTTTGAAAGACAAATGGCAGCAGTACATTTTTAGTTACAATGAGTGACCTCTGGCAAACCCTGTTACTCTGCTGTTTTAGCTGGTGTAGCCAGGCAATTCCTTAAGATATAGATGTTAATGCTATGTATATGCTACTTCTTCCGAGCTTAAGTCTTCAGAATTCATTTAATTTTACTCCATGTCCGAAATATGATCCAAAACACCCCAAGGAAATGTCTTCTTGAGGAATTTTTGTGATTTCTCCCCGTGCTGTCCCACCCTCCCCACCCCCAGAGTGGGATAGACTGTGATGGTCACAAATAATGTGTAAACATTAAAAATGAATCACAAAGGCTGTGCTCCCTGCAGGGGAGCACATTTTCTCCCTAGGGAGCACCTGTGTTTTTGTCATAGATGCTAAATTTCTTGTTTCTGCTACCTGTTTGAGCCCCCAAATCCCAGTTTGTTCTGTCCTCCATGCTTCTTTAGCGTTGGTGTCACTGTTTTCCCTATGAGACCATCATGTCTTCACCATGTGGAGCTCTGTATTTATTGCTCTGTGGGTTCTAGTTTTCATTTCCCTGTGCCCATGTGCACAGTTTAGGTGGCATGCAGGGTGCCCTTGACCAGCTGTGCTGCCTTCATGACCTGCCTGCCCATCCACAGCAGCAGCCTCATCATCCTTTTTGGCCATGCTGCACCACTGATAATCTGTAATGCACTAGAATATATGGATAGACGTGTATACAGATAAAACCAGACACACTCATCAATCCATTTTGACATTTCTAAGGAATATTTATATTTAAGAATCATTAGCTCTCAGAGGACAGCAAAAGAAAAAGCACATTTTATTCTCAGATGTATAATTTGCCAGTGCTTGAACTCATTGAAGTGTGTTTCTCATACCACCTCCTTCTTCCTTCTTCTCCCACTTGTATATAAATATGGAAACAAGATTTTGAAGCAGTATAAATTGTAGCTATAGGATTTGGGTATGTGTGTGACCTTTGAAGGCTTTCTAGAAATGCTTGTTACCACTTTAAGCACATGCACTTTCAAGACAGATTGAGGCTTGCTTCTTGTGTATCA
>VZUA01030638.1:14290-25662 GCA_013401035.1 Horornis vulcanius
ATTACAGAGATGTGGATGCAAAAACATAGAGATGTGCGTGGTTGTAGTAGCAATAGTTAATCTGGCAAGTATTTGGGACTAATGGTAGCAGGGTCACAACTCCTGCCCTAGGAACTTGCGCATGTTTGTGAGAAAATGTAAGAAAAAATATTCCTGCAGCCACTTTTGTTCTACTGAGACAGAAACCAAAGTAAAGGAGCTTATTTATGCCCTGTTGGAAGAATTTTAAATCTCCAGTTTGACTTTGTAACCACAATTTATCTAAAGGACTGTTGAAATGTGGAATACAGGGATCATACCAAAGGTTACCACCTTCAATGCTTTCTGTAGATTTATTCTATTATTTTTGCCTCAAGAAACAGTCTGCAGACAGTAACTGTAAAAGGCAGAACTCCATAATATTTTGGTACCAAATACACTGTTTAAGAAAGCAACCACCCATGACTACTTACCAAAATAAATTTAATATGTTTGATTAATGTTTTCAATCCATGCAGAAAGGAATCAGTTCCCATGCAAAGATCACTTGTAATTTTTTCATTTGCAACATTATACATAATACCTACTTGCATACATTTGGCTGCAGCCCTAAAACTATTTGGACAGTACAGTTCTACCAACTCATTATACAAAAGTCCACAGTCAACAGAATAAGCTTGACTTTTTAAATGTAATATGCAACTTATAAGACAAGCATTNAGAACTGCTGTGTTACTGTCATCCAACAGCAAGAATCCATTTTTCACTTCAACAATTCCTGAAAGCCTAATTTTTGTTCCAGGTGGAGTGTTCAGGCTAGAGGTAGAAACAAAGTCAAAAAATTCAAATATATTTATTAATATTCTGCCACAAAGAAATATAAAAAGACTACTCTTATTATACATTTTCATATGCCATAATAAAAAATTAGCATCAAAAAGCACAGTATACTTTTCAATAACTTTATTGGAACGCTTCCCACCCATTATTCAAAAATGCCATACTGCAAATTAGATTCTAACAGAGATGAATATTGGCCAGTTGTCTGTTTGGTTAATATCCAATTTCATAATACCAAACTAAGGATACAATTTGTTTCAACTATCAGATGATATTCTTGGACAACTGACTTTGAGGCAGGTTCCTCATATTTACAGTTAAGAATGGATTCCCAAATAGTTAATCATCTCATTTTTTTAGACATTTAACTTAGTAGACACATAGAGTGGTTAGAAAGGAACCTTTCTACACATTGCTAGGAGCTAGGAGTAGACTGTACTTTATATAATAAACATAAAAAAGCATGCATCTCATAGTGCTTCTTCTCCCACTTCTCTATAATTTAAAAGCACATGAATGCCTTCTGTCATCAGCTCCCATATGAAGCCACCTTATCATCTTCTAACATGAATCTATCCGAGGAAAAGCAATAGCAGAAACATAAAAGAATCATGTATTTCCAACATGTAATTGAAAGATATGACAAGCAGTGCAATCTGGAAACTGCATCTTTTAGTGAGAAACAGGACACAGCCAGTTAAAACTTTTCAACTGAGAGACAATAATTTCTTTAAAATACGCTAAAGCTACTGTTGCAATCACAGGCCCATATCACATGGTGAGGAACATTCATAGTGGAGTCAGCCAATTACAGTACCAGTGGCATTTAACCTTAGCAATGTTAATGGATTTTTGAACTGTTCAGATAAAGGCAAAGAAAATGAGATCAAAAAATAGACATGAAAGAAATACAGGAAAAAACAAAGTAAGAGGAAAGGGGTAAATGAAAACCATGGTCATGAAAAACCTATAATTTAAAAGAAAACTGTGAATATTATTTATGTAAAGTAACAGTACGTATTGAAACAGAATATTGCAGTTTAATAGCCCAACATCAAACCTGAAACAATTACACATAACACAAATTAAATCTTTAAATGTTACATAAAAAGAAGTGCTCACAACATTACTCGAGTGATGAGTTCTCTAACATTTTTGAGATTTTATCAAAAAGCTTTCAAATTATGTCTTGTACTGGGTGTTCATCTTTAAACATTTTGTGATCTAGAATCTACTTACACAGGAGTCTGTTTGCCTTCCTTTATTGCTCTCTTTATATTTGCATTGGAATATGATATTCCAAGTTCTGCTGGCTCAAGCTAAAATTAAAATATCATGAAATGTCCTGACAGCCTCACTCTAAACTGCAAGCTGGCTCCTGCTCAGAAGGAACAGTTCAACCACAAAAGATGATATTCAAAAATTAAGTACATATATCTACATCTAACTATTGCAGCTAGCAGAGAAAGACAGAAGAAGAAGGGTTTTTTCAAACCAAGGTTATCTGAACTAGAAGAGTGCTGAGCACACCATGACTCTGCAGACTAAACACCAGAGATTGTATTTAGCACCTCCATAACCAAACAGACATAACAACCCCATGTTCAGCAGTAATCAGCTCTCTTACCCTTCACTTTTAACTGAAGAAGTAACCAAGTTAAAGGCTGCCCATGGTTAAGCAGCATTAGTTGCACTGGCTTAGGAGTGTCAAGCCTGTGGCACTCCTGCTACAAAGGTAAGGCAAAAGATCTGCTACTACTAAAAATTGGGCATTTGGCCCAAGTTTACACACACCCCCAAAATGCTGCGTGTTGTGAAACTACAAATCAGTAGATGGCCACAAAAATCCACTTTCTTCCATTATGTAGTTCAGCATAAACAGAACAGTAAATTACATTCATATATACCTTTGCATACTGAATTAAAATTTCTCCTTTATATACAAATCCAAGAAGGAAGCCTCTTTTGTCAAGCATTTTTTTTCATAAATTACTAAGGACACTTCCAATATTTCAAGGACACTCAAGTAAAGGAAAATATGGAAAAGAAAGTTGTTCACCTTATTTTTGACATGCTACTGTATTCTATAGCTGTGCAGCTTGTGTGGCCATCAGTCATCTGTAAACGTAACATTCTGGGAGCAGCCTGAGATTCTTCATTATCCTTTGGTGCAGCAACATTGCGAATTTTCTGTATTTGCAGGACACACGGCCCTTCCAGCTAGATAAGTCAAACAGAAAAGACAAAATTGTTAGCACTGTTAAGCAAACACACTGCAATATCTAGACACACCAACAGATGCCCTCAGGCAAAGAAAAATGTAATTTGATCAGGCAGTCATGTTGAATTTCTATCACTCATGTAGTCTGTGTTCTAAAGCATGATAAAAATGGCTTTTTCAAAGAAGCAGTTGTGATGCTTCACACATCTCTTGAGATACCAATTATAAAATAAAAGTGAGTGAAAACAGTTGAGGAGGCAAACAAACAAAAACACAGATACAGTCACTTCGAACATAGTATGGAGTCCAGATAGGATTTCACTGCAGTGTCACTGACAAAGTCTTCTAAAGAACAAACAAAACCAGCTTAGAAGTTGATCTGTTTGGATCAAGAGGAAATTACAAGTACAAGTGCTTTGTAAATACCATCTAGAAACATAGCTTCTTTGAACAATGGTCCAATCAAAATACAACTGAAGGGACATCACTTGTCTGTTGATTACATAAAAATGGATACCCTACTACACACACCACAATCTATGTTACAAAAAATAAATAATAATAAAAAAACCCAAAAAAACGAAAACCAAACAAACCAAAAACCAAACAAACCAAAAACCATCACAAACAAAAAACACCAAAATAATGCAAAATAAACCCACCTGAAAAACCCAATCCCAAACCAATCACCTAAACCATTTATCACATTTCAGCTATAGATAAGTCATTTTAATTTCTCTGAAAAAAGAAATGCCTGTGGCTGCTCAACTGATCTCTAGCTCCTAAATGACAGCAAAAAGATGAAAAAGTGCATAGTTCACCAGCTTCTAACCTGGAAGAAACAGAATAGGTAGCCAGAAGAACACAAACTGAGAGCAGATAACCAGTAGGTAAGTATATATAAAAAGAAGAGAAATTAATAAATAACAGAACAGGAGCACAGTAGCTTTATTATGATGGCAGTAGAAGCTCTGAGGTAGCAATCATTCTCACTGAAAGAGGCTTTTTAAAATGCAGATCAGTTTTAACATGAGCAACAAATTTCATCATTTTGAAAAAAAAAAAATTGAAAAGGCAGTAGGAAACAAAAATCCACAATCAAAAAGAAACAATGAAACAGAAATTGGGACGCATATGAGTAACCTTTGCCAGGAATTAAATGTCAGGAATTAAATTGCTAGCACTTTATGTTTTCAACTGCTTACCATCAATTTGCCAGTACTCAGAAAGGAACTCTGAGATCACAAATCCTTTCTGAATGCTTCTTCTGCAGTTAATGTTTCCATTATAATGACAGAAGTTCTCAAAAAAACCCCTCCAGTAACACCTTAAATGTATCAGCTATTAAATTATACATTGTAACTTTATAGTCTCCTTTACACTTTAATTCCTTCAAAAATACTTAAGGTATCTTTACGGTATATAGTCATCTAGATAGAAATGGGAAGATTCAGTTTTCCCAAATCCTATGCAAATGTGGCCATCTTGTGGTTAATGCTGGTAGTATTGATTTTATTTAAAACCCATACAAAACACAGATATTTATTAAATGAGGGAATGTGACAGCTTTGTGTACTAATGACTGAAGTTGACAACCATCTATAATGGTCAAATACCCATGTTTCATACTAGGACTCTCCCAGCTTTTATGCAACTATTTGCCTATTGTAATAGTCAAATAGCTGCATAAAAAGTTATTTTGTTAAATAAAGTTATTTTCTATGCAAGATGGGAATACATCATAGGTTCTCAAGATATTGATAAATAATACTGATATTAGTCTTGGCTGAGAGGAACAATCATAGCACATAATTTCTATTTTTGACTGAAACAGTTCTGAACAACAAATAACTGCTTTCTACGGAGAGATTATCCTAAGTTGTTCCTCTCCCATAAAGCAAATATTATTTTCTTGTAAACATGTAGCTCTATAACATAATGTATTTGCAGACATTAAAAGCTAAACAGCAGCACTGATTAAGGAGTCAAATTTGCTTTATGTTACTCAAAAAAAGGAAATTACATTTAAGAATGCAAGGATTCATCACACTATCTAATAGCTTGAGCTAAAACTATAAATAGGAGTCCTTCTCAAGCAGATTTTTCTCTGTGTAATTCTTTCCAAAACCTGAAGGATTATCACATCCAGGAAATGGTTTGCAAGTGTCTGGTTTGTTTTTTTCTTAGAATAATTTTCTAAAATCTATGAATAAAAAGTTAATTAAATTCTTCCCATAAAGTTAGCTTACTAAGTAATATGCTGCCTAGCTACAATCTATGATCTGCAATGGACTCTCTCTCAAGTGTGCTTTGCATAAATGGCAATAATGTTTGTGCTTTTTTTCTTGTAGAAGTCTGAGCTTGCAGCACTGACCACTCTTTTTAGACAACAGAATAAAGAAATCCAAGCAGTTCTTAACTGCCTCTCCAATCAATCAATCTCACTTTCTTAAAACAAACCCATCTTAACCTACCACTATCTGAATTTCAACAGTAAAGAAGTATCTTTCCCCAGAACTTTCACACCAGTGATAGACTGTCAATATTTGAAGTGATAAAGAATTGAAGTGAGAACCACTGCTAGGTTTAAAATTATATTCCTTACTTATCCACTCTTTGAATCACACATAAGGAACAAAACAGGAAGGTAATACAGAAGGGGACAAACTTCATTTTTACCCAAACACTCAACATGCATGAAAATCTAGCACACCCAAGTTTCGAGTATAGTACTCTTCTCTAGCACATAAAGTGTTATAACATCTAACATGTTTTATCCACATAACCTGTAGGATACACAGCCATACCAAAATTACATAAAGTGCATAGCTATAGCCATGGGTGCCAGTAGGCAAGTAACACAGCCTTAATTTGTATCACTGTGTATATCAGAATCAAACAGCTATTTCAATTTATTTCTGACCTGCTTGGTTGCCTTCTCAGGTTAATGAGGGGAAAAACTGAAATTCTGATACAATGTCAAGACCAAACAAGTTAAATGACTTTTCAGCAACAAATGAAATTGCCAGGACTGTTCAGATTTTTATTTAAGCATTTCAAAGCTGTGAAATGAAAACTAAAAAGTCCTCTTTTTTGGAGCTTATGTTCATATATTTACACTATAAGATATACAAACATTGGGGGATTTTGTATGTGAAGTAATGACAAAACCAGACTTATGTGCCATAGAAGGCTGTCATGACACAGGAATCACAGAATACAGAAAAGTGAAGTAAATATATTGTCTACCTTTTCCACCTTTCCACCATTGATGTCACTGGGGAGGAATTTCTTGCCAATCGTTCTTAAATCTGTCTGAAATGATTACAGAAGACAAGAAAATATTAACTTAAAATATGCATTAAAAAAACCCAACAAAAAAACGCCGTAAAATAGGAAAAAGAATAGCATTTTTTCCATAATGACAACTATTTATTACAGAAGTCCACTCCTGTGTGTGATAAAAAATTCAACAACTCAAGAGTTTACAAAAAAACCTTTTGCTTTTTACATTATACTCTTGTTTTAAGTACATTTTCAACGTTGATTAAAATGCTCTTAAAATAGACAAAACCAAATGACTGTGCAATGTTTAATGGTTCAACATAACTGTGAAGTTTCATAGAGATGAAACATCTTTCTTTGCTCTCCATCTGGCACTTAGAGAAAAGTATTTTTCATTTGTGTCTTTTCACATGCACAAGTTCTTACCTATTATGATCATTAACAACTCTTTCAAAAGAAAATATGCTAAATGTAATTACTACAAGATCTTGAGCAATATTTTGCCATTAATATATGTCAATGGTCTACTGTTCTGGCACTCTGATCTAGAACTGAGCAGGATTGTATTTTAGTATCTGAAATATTGTAAATGATTTATTGTGGTTTTCGGTGAGAAACACTGGTACATTACACAGGCTCCTATAAACTGTTCCTGTGCGTTCCATATCTGTATCAGAGAATCACCATAGAATGGTTTGGGTTGAAAGGGACCTTAAAGAACATCCAGGTCCAACTCCCCTCCTATGGGCAGGGCACATCTTCCACTAAGACCATATTGCTCAGAGCCCATCCAACCCACCCTTAAACACTTCCATGGGGCATCCATGACTTCTCTGAGCAATCTGTCCCAGTGCCCCACCACCCACATAGTAAAGAATTTCTTCCTAATATCTAGCCTAAACCTACTCTCAAACTGAAGCCACTCCCTCTTGTCCTTTCACTAAATGTCCTTGTAAAAAGTCTCTCTTCTCCATCTTTCTCATAAGCTTCCTTCAGGCACTGGAAGGCCACAATTAGCTCACCCCTAAACCTTCTCTTTTCCAGGCTGAACCATCCCAATTATCCAGTCTTTCCTCACAGGAGAGTTGCTCCATGTCTCTAATCATGTTGGTGTCCCTCCTCTGGACTTGCTCCCGCAGGTTCCTGCACTGGGCACCTCAGAGCTTGGTGCAGCCCTGCAGGTGGGCTCTCACCAGAGGGGAACAGAGGGGCAGAATCCCCTCCCTGGCCCTGCTGCCCACGCTGCTTTGGATGCAGCCCAGGACACGTTTGTCTCTCTGGGCTGAGTGCGCATGGCTGGGTCACATCCAGCCCCTCACCCAGCAGCACCCCCAAGTCCTCAGCAGGGCTGCTCTCCATCTGTTCAGCGCCAGTCTCAGCTGATACTGGAACCTGCTCTGACTCAGGTGCAGCACCTTGCACTTGGTCTTGTTAAACCTCGTGAGATTCCCATGGGCCCACATCTTGAGCTTGTCCAGGTCCCTCTGGAAGGCATCCTGTCCTTCAGAGGTGTATCAAGTCCACTGCTCAGCTTGGTGTCACCTGCAAATTGTACTTGGTCCCTTCACCCATGTCATTAATGAAGATTTTTAGTGACACTGGTCCAAAAACAGATCTCTGAGGGATACCAGTCATCACTGATGTCCATTGGGACTCTGAACCATTGACCACTACCCCCTGGATGGGAATGTCAAGCTACTTTCTTATGCCTCTAACAGTCCATTCATTAAATCCATCTTTCTCCAGTCTAGAGAGAAGGATAGTCTCAGGGACTGTGTCAAAGGCTTTAAAGAAAACCAGATAAATGATATCTGTAGCCTTCCCCTTGTTCACTGATGCAGTCACGCAATCAGAGAAGGTCACTGGGTTGCTCAGGAAGGACTTGCCCTTGCCTAAAGCTTTGCAATCAGAGCAGTGGGAAGGAGACACAGCTTTTACAAATTCTTTTTAAGTTCTTAGACAAAATAAAAATATTTTTTTAATGAAGGACTGAAGATACATTTATGTCTACTTCATACTTATTTAAGCAATTCACACACTCAAAAAAGGTAATAAAGGTCAGCTACTTCTTGATTTCTTCTGCCTGAAATGTGCCTCTAGCAGTCAAGAGAGAATTTGAAAGAAATAGAATATAAATTCACTGTTATCCTGCCATTAAAGATGCACTGCTAGCCTCTACTTACTCAACAGACAAGTTCATCTTCTGGGCACACAAACAACTGACTTAATGATAAAAAGCGATAGGCCATTAATTCTGGCTTTGGAGTACTTGTGCAACATTTCTGGTTTATTTTTATTATCTATCAAACAAACCTGAAATAACAACACAGGCACAAATGATCATGTCAGTACTTGTTCCAGCACGTGATTACATGTGCAGGGTAGGTAATACCTAGCAACTCACAAGTATTTTATTTGAGTTTTGCATAATGAAGCAATGTATTCTCAAATATATGGGCATGGTGCTCTGGTCCAGAAATCAGATGTTTGCCTTCTACATGTTTTGTATTACATTCTTTGCATCTCTGCATTATAATTTTACTTTAATTATTTTCATATTCCTTACATGAACTGGTGCCTGCATACATGAGTGACTGAACACATGTTTTAAAGAATAAGTGAAAGGAGCAGAGGGGACACCTTCAATCTAGTGGTTGAATCTTGAGGGTGGAAAAAATAATCCCCAACAACTCTCACATAATTCCATTCTTTTATTATTTCTAATTTCATCAAGGAAGAATACTTTTCTCATAAGCACTTGACTAAATTGTTTTCCCCCTTGAAAATACATATAGTTATTGCAAAGTTTATATTAAACCATATAAAACATCTGAATATGGATTTGATAAAATACGTTAAAGTAAAAAAACAAATACATGAACTAAGAAAGGCACCAGACTTATTAATGTTTACTAACAATGTATATACCAGAATTCTAAAAAAACAGGGATTCACATGCACACTTTTCTCGTATCCTTAAAAATATTATGGTTTATTGCTTTACAGATGTTACTCTATCTTGTATACTCCTTGTTAAATTTTTGCCAAAATTATGACTACTAATCCAGATTTCTACAGTAAAGAAAAAAAACAGGTTTTAGTTATATAATTATGTCAACAACACTGGATACGTAGTCTGAATGTGCTTCAAGGAGTATCATGTCCAGAAGACAAAGTAAGGGTGTTTTATTCATCCCAACAAAGTCATAGTAAAATTTCATATTTGTATCATTACATAGCACTTCTGGTTGCATTACTGCTTGTAGTTTGACTTTAGTTTAACATCTCATAAACAAAAAAAATATTTTCCTACTGCTAAAGCTGATAATTTTTTTTCTCCTACAGGTTTTGCAGTTTGGAATAGATGTTCTTTCCAAATAAAACTCACAAGTCATATAGGCAAGAAGAGAAGCAAGTACGCTGTCCTTTACATAAATCACACAGACAATAGTACACTTAATTAGATACACAAACCTCTATTTGAGGCATTAGATCTATCATTTTTAGCATGATTTCTCAGAAAAAACATTTTCACTACCATAACTTACATTAAGGGCAACTAGGATAATATCATTTGTGTTAACTTTTTCAGATGAACTTAAGCAAGCTTCAATTCCTTCATCTGAAAGATACCTGTTAAAGAAAAAAAAAGTTAGAATATCACATGATGTATCAATGAGACAAATATTTATTCTGTCTATGAAATTGTCTTTAGTTCCTATCTTTTGTACTGGTAAAACATAGATGCAAAAATACTTGAAAAATTACTTAATGTAATCAGTTTCCTTACACTGAGATGCGGTTAAGAAAAATATTTCATCTTTCCTAATTTCTTAACAGAAGAAAATTTTTTAAAAGGCAAACAAGAAAAAAAGTTGCATTTACAAAGAAATCAGAGCCATCACAAACAGGGTAAACACTGTGTTCCTCATGCCCAGCCCCCGAATTACAGGAACCTGGTTTCAAAATCAAGCCTTTGACCTTTACTTGATGGAAGTATCATATTTTCATGGAAAAAAAAAAACCTAACCAAATCAAACTAAAACAACCAGTCCTATCCTGCTCAAAGCACAACCACATCTATTTGTAAAGAGAGAGGTTGTACAGTTACTCCCCAATGGCTGGGGCACACAACACTGCCACCCTATAAAATGTATTTTGGTTGCCTGTGCTACAAAGAAAACTGGTAAAAATGAAAGTGTATTACAGTGTAGGAACAGCCAAATGTAGTGAAAAGTGTTAAATAAAAATAAAAATTCTCCTTCAAAACCACATTTGAAAAAAGTATTTGTGACACTGATGGTGGTAGTGCAGGATCAGCATCTTTCTGCAAAAATTCTGTTAGTGTACAATAAATTTGTTCATCTGAACACTAAGTTTTGAACTGATCACCTGAATACGTTTTAAAGGGCTGATCTAGTCTAACCTTCGAAAAACACTTCAAAAAAGGGTAACTTTGAGTGATCAGAAATTGTGACATTTGTTGTTCATTTTGCCTACTCTAACCCATCTGCAGTTCCAGTTTTCAATTTTATGTAGTTGGCAACCTGCCTTCTTCTGCACAGCTCTTCATTTTATTCAAATACATCACAGCAACTATTAAATAATTGATAGACACCCAATCTACAGACACACAGGTCTTCCCCAACATTTAAATAACTACTCACCAAGAAATCACCATTTCCCAAATAATAAAGGAATTATTTAAGAAAGAAAGAGTAATATACACTAAAAAATACTAAAAATAAGTATTCCTGGGTGCTTCAAGAAGTACTTCTTTTTTAAGAAAATAACATGCACAGTGTAACATACAAACAAGGCAAAATACTTGAAGGGAAGTACATTTGACAGACATTTTTGATTCCAGCCCTGGTAACTTTAACATTGCCCTTTCCAGTCCTGCCAGTGCTCCCAGACTAATTACTGGTCCCAGCTATGCTCTAACCTGACACTTGATTGGATTTATCTGTTCACGTCTAGCAAATCCAGAGTCTCTAGCCCACCATCACCAAAAAGAAAAAAATCCAATAATGAAACAATTCAGACA
>VZUA01030640.1:6708-22146 GCA_013401035.1 Horornis vulcanius
GAGGGGGAAAGAAAAATATAAAAACAGGAGTAAAACAATTACTTTTATGCCTTCAAAAATGTAAAATGTGGGACAGCAGTACTTATTAATGCCAAAGAAAAGTTGGACAGCAATGCCTCATATTCTGTATTACATCTGGAGGACAACGAATCTTCTATGCTGTATAAGGAGAAAATACCTACTCCTCTTGAGATTTGGAAATACAAAGTGCTTATAGTGAGCAATTCAGGTTGAGTAAGGCCTGAAGTCAGAACCCTCTCACAACTACGAACCTACAGACGTGTACTTTCTTCTCACTTGTACTCTTCATACATCAGGGCAACTCTGTGACTTTAATGGAGCTATTCCAGATCAGCTGATGAGCAAGTGAGAGCAGAAAACTGGCTCACAACTTTCTGAAGACTTGAGTTCAAGTTTTCAGCGAACAGAGCTAAAAACTCCAGTTCACCCCCATAACTGTATTGAAGTCCAAGGCGCACGTTAAAGGTTAACTTGGAAACCTCGTTATGACATAACACAGGCATCTTAAGCAATCCTGAGTGTGTAGAGACATGATAACTCATCGGGTGGGGATTGGGAGTTGAGGGGCAGTGACAAGGGGCCTGGACGAGGCTACCGAACTGCCAGAAAACTGCCTGAAACAGGAAAGAGCACCACATATGCCACTTGGAATGTGTGACGCAAACCCCAGCCTTGAAACAAAGAACAGGAAACAGCTCTGCTGGCTGTGCTGGGGAGAAAGCACAGAGAAACATTTAGGCGGCCCTCCCTGACCCTATATTCATGAGCAGCTGGAGTCTTTTAAAACAACAAGAGTGGGTGGAGGTGTTTGTTCATTGGGTGCGAATAAAAACACTGTCCTTATGCAGGGGACCTGCCCTATTTACAAACAGTCTCCCTTTAACATGAGGGAGCAGGAGATTTTAAGACACCACAGGTCAGGAGGATTCACTAAAACCTTCCCTTAGACCAGTTGGTTTATTACAGTATTTACAGAATGCCAGTAGCTAAACAGAGCTTTGGCTTCATGACATCAAAGAGGCAGCGCCCTGCCTGGCAGTAAGTACCTTCTTCACAGACAGAGCTGAGGGATGAGGCCATTGCAGGAAGGTTTTGTAAAGCTTGGGGCTGCTCCTGGACAGTGGCTCACTCATGCTCAATACTGTTCCATAGCTGAGGACCAACGTCACTCAGTACACCCAAGAATATTTTTCTAAGCCATCACATGCTTAGCCTTCCACATCCCTGTTTTCATATGCACTCAGATGTTATTTCAGAATCTTATTTCCTATGAATTTACTGTTTTTATTTTGAAGCACCCACATATAAAACTGAATAAATGAAATAAGCTGAAGCAGAGGAATAGCACAACTTGTCTAGATTTCATGCAGTAGAATAACTTCAACACTTGTTTTCCTTCAAAGCTGTGGTCTCAAATACTCTCTCTTCTCTTAGATACCTTGCATTGTGCCACAGGTGGGATGTCCAGTATTATCAAATATGAGACTGTTACAGCAAATTACGTGGATGAGTACCATAGCAACACCAATGAATGCTGTGGGGTTCCAAGCTTGGAGTTTAATAATGAACATGGGGTAAAAACTGGCTAATACTACATCTACACAAGCAAGGTGTGGGTGTAGGTTTTATGCCAATAGCATCAGTTCCCTACTTTTTCATACTGAATCACTGCAAATATAGGTAATTTGGCGATTGTAAAACATTTCTAATATCACTGAGTCTTCAACTCATCTCACTCACACTTCAATCTTTATTTACCTGAAGGCTTTTGCTTTTGGCTAAACAGGTGTTGACTAGGTCAAATGTTCACAGTACCTAAGGGCTCCCCTGCAGTTCTGTAACGTGGAAGAAATTTTGCTTGGATTCTCAGGGAAGGGAGAACATTTAGCATTCTTTCCCACCCCTCACCCTTACCCCCAGTCTTGCTTGTGATCTGTACCATAACTATAAGAGTGTGCACAGGGGAAAAACCCCAGAAATATTTGCCTGATTGTGCAAAAAAGGCTACTCATGTCAGCTTTCAGTTTTTTATACTTTGATACTAGGCAATAATGATATATTCTTAAAAATACAAGGCGAAAGCTAATTTGAAATAAGTGTCTTCTGGGTCAGGTGGGATTATCAAATCCAGATGTTCTTCCTCTCACACAAGTACCAGCTGCTCATGTGATTATCATGCCAGTATCTTAAAAAGTATTTGATGAGAAAGTCACTAGTCAGCAGCCATGTAATTCTTTTCAATACAGATACTTTATATTTGTATTAGTTTAAATGAAGTCAAGTCTTCAGAGCTCTCCTACCAGTCACTCAAATTCAGCTTTTCCCAACAATTAAACCTTCAGAGTTCAGTTCTATAAACAGTGGCACTTCCTGAATTTTCAAAGGTGAGGAAGTGAATAAAACACAGTGGACAGTGCAGGTGCAGTACCTGAATCAAAAGGGAAATGCACAAAACAACTTTAATGTATTTTTTAAATGTAATTCCTGAATGACCACTTGAGCTATTCTGAACTTGGGAGGTCTTTCTCCCAAGCTCCAGTTAGGTGCTGTGATCTCCCAGCGCAGGCTCGTGTTGCTGAGCCTTCCTTTGCCAGGACTCCCCTAGCTGTGCCAGGCACTCACCTGACAGTGATCCAAGGCAAGTAACTTCTATCCCCATTTCGGTTAAAAAAAAATAAATAAACAGAAATCCGGGGAGAAAAAAAAAAAAAAAAAAAAAAAAAAAAAACAAAAAGAAACAAAAACCAACAAAAGGCATCGAGCAAAGGAAAGGTTATTTCTAACTCCGTACTTCGTTGCTGTGCTGTCTCACGTTTTACCTTCACCTGCCTGGAGGCCAAGCGGTGCTAAGGTGACGTGACAATACGAGGGGCAGGCTTTTAGGAGCCGATTTCATCCCGGACTTCACCAAGAGTTAAACAGGGGACATGGCGCTTGCCGATCCGCCCCGCAGGACGGCTGGGACACGGCCCGGACGCGAGCTCCTGCCCTGGCATCTACCCCACCGCCGGCGGAACCGAGCGAGGCCGCTATACTTTCCGCCTCGGTTCGGCCGGGCACTGTATCCCGCCCGGGATCCGATGGCACTTCAGTCCTTACCCAAAGCCGCGCCGTCCCGCCCCGGCGAGAGGCCGGGGGCTGCGGCCACGCTGGGCGGGAGAGCGACCCCGAGGGGCGGGCGGCCCGCGGGCCCGCCCGCCGGGGACAGGCCGGGAGGAGGGCGCCGANGGCCGCACGGCGAGTTTCCCAGGCACCGTGGAGGGAGCCCCCGCGGCGAGTTCTACTCCCCGCTCCCCGCAACTGCGGCCTGAGACGGAGACCCAACTCCCGCCACCCCCGGCGTGGCTCCGGCTCCCGCGGCACCACCTTGCCGCCTCGGGCTCCGCGCTGCTCTCAGCGCCTGGAAACTTTCCTCCTCCGGCACCTCCATCCCGCAGCCGGCAGAGCCCGGCCCCAGCATTACCCCCGCCCTCACACTTACGCTCGGCAGGCGGTACGGAGCGCGCCGCGATTCCGTCGGCTCCCGCAGCGCCGGGGGTCGCGGTAGGTGGCGGAGGTGTAGGCGCTCCGGTGGGACCGAGGCGCGAGGCCGGCGTGTCCCGCGTTCCCGCGGCTGAGACGCCTCAGCGGTGTCTCCGGGTCTGTGTGCGAGGAGGAGCTGCCCGCTCCCGCCCTCCGCCCGCTCGCCTTCCCCCCGGGCTCCTGGCACCGGGCCGCGCTGTCACATGACGCCGGCGCCGCTCGCCCTGCCAGGCTCCCCGGGCCGGCGGGGTGAGTGGTGGTGGGAGGGTCACGGCAGGGAGCGCGGCCGGGCGGGTCCCCGCCCGCGGGGTGGAGGCTCCGCCGAGGGGCCGGGGCGAGTCACCGCTCACAAGCAGGCGGGCACGCACTGACTGCGCCCCCACCCTGCCTCCCGGGGGCAGACAGCCTCGCACAGACACTAATTATCCCCAGCAGCCCAGGGAGGAGAGGGGAGGGGAGCGGGGCCGCCCCACCGACAAACCTGCCCGTCCAGCTCCTCCTCCCCGCCCGTGTGTCAGGCAGAGGCGTGCACCTGGCAGCGGCCCTGCGGCACGGCGCACCCCTCCCTGCTTCCCTCCCTCCGCGTCCACCCTGGCCGACCTGCGGCAGCAGCAAAACAACAGCAACACCCTGCGCCCGGGGGGAAGGAAGGGAGGTGCTCACGCTGGGCCGCTGCCGCCGAGCTGGCTTCGCCGGCGGGGGCTGGGAAAGGGCGCGGGGCGGCGCGGAGCCGGGCGGCGGCTCCCCGGNCGGCCCGGCTCCGCCCCGGCTTGGCGGCTCGCCCGCCGGGACCGCCGGCTGCTGAGGCCCGTGCCGGGGTGGTTTTTATAGTTGCGCTGAGCCCGTCGTGCCTCGGGTTGCACTCCCGCCGGAGGGAAAGGGGCTGGCGGGGAGAGGTGCCGCCAGCTTCCATCGACTCGACCCCCGTCGCCAGAGGCGGCGATCCCCTCCCTCCCCCAGCCGTGCCGCCGCTACCCACCCAGCCCTGCGTCTGGCACCGGCCCGGGGCAGGTGTGTGTGCGTGACCCAGCTCCCCCTGGCAGCGGGAGGGGCCGGAGCGGGGAGCGGCGCGGGGCCGCGCTGCCCGCGGGGGCTGCTCCTGGCACGGGGATGCGGGGCACGGCGGGGCACTGGCTCTGCCCCAGGACTGCGCTTGCTGCTCGAGAGTTTTCAGCGGAGTGCACTGCGCGCACCTTCTGTAAAATGGGAGGCACTTATAGCCACAGATAAACCGAGGGACTTCACCGGGAGCAGTACTTTTTAAAAAAATGTATCTTGGCTGACTGTATCAATTCCATTGCTTAAGGAAAAGTGCTACCACTTATTCACTGTAGTGTGCTGACAATGGTTGTAGTGTGCCATGTGAAATCATGTTCTTTCCTTACTGGTGTATGGTACCTAACCGTGAGACCAAGGAAGAGGCAAATGCTGTGCTTGGCAAGGCCCTGTCTATTGCTAATGGTCTGGACAGACGAAAAGCCAGTGATACTTGTGGATAGACAGGTCACCCGGCAGGTCATCATTTACATGCTTGCTTTTGTGGGTAAAATCAGTGGAAGGAGCTGAGTATTTCCAGTTCTGCTGGACCAGTCTAAGTGTGTAACTGACATAAGACCCAAGTATAACATAGCTGTTTCTTTGTATGTTTGGGTTGAAATTTCTGTTCACTTTGATTCTTATTGACCTAGTCAATGCTGTAAAAACAAAGCAAAGAAGGAAGGGGAAAGGATGGGGAAAGTATTTTCAAACACACATGTTCAGACTATGTCTTTATTCCTAGGCTGTTTTAATAAATCCCTTTACTTATCTTGCTAGTCTACATGGCTTTTAAAAAAGCAAATTAAGACACCAATCTGAAGCCCTGAAGGGTATGACTCAGTGACATAACAATAAATTGTAGTATCTCCTGCTAAGTAATTATACCATATCATGTCATAACAAGGTATTGTTGAAATACTATCATGTAGCTCATAAAGTGTCATTTTTTTATTATAAGTCTATAAAATAAACAGAATGCTGTGGTACACACATGGGCACAAAATATTTCATTAGGGCTGTGAAAAGGAGCTGCTGTAGTTTTCTTGCATGAACATGCTCAAGATAAAGTAGGTATGTCCCAGTTTGCATTCTTTCATTCTGGGAACTAGCAGATGTTAAACAGCTAACTGAAACCCTTAGGTCAGAGGCTGAGCTTTTTGATGTCAAATCGTGAGAAATGCCAAAATATTTAGTAGTAGCCAGCATGCTGCTCCTGGTGAAGTCACTGGCTTTTCCTGCTATTATCTAGCTCTGGCCTCAGATGAACCTGTTTTAATCTGGTGTAATTTTACTTCTTCTTGTGAAGTGGCAGAGGAGAGGAAGGATTGAGAATGATGCTTATGCACTGTCAAGATTATACATCTGTCAGCATTTTGTTGCCTTCTCATGTTTGTTTTTGGCAAGTCCAAATTCTGAAGGGAGCAGAATCTTACTGATTTTAGTGGGAATTGAAAAACCAGAAGGGAGAAGCTGGGAGCAGAGAGAGTCCCTACCATCTGGTTAGCAGACCCAGCAGTTTTGACCAGGTCTGGAAGTGTGTCTAGATCAAAGGACTGGTTGATGGCAGCCCTTAATATCTTCTAGCACAACACCTCGTCCATCTCTGCTCTACCCATCATCTCTGTGGAATGACTTCTGTCTCTAAACGGAAGGAAGAGAAGTGGTATGCAAGTCCTTGGTATTGAAAAGAAGAAAGGATGCTGCTTGGGTATCCTTTGGTTTGTACCACCTGCCATGAGCCTGTAGAACAAGATGGAGCATTTAACAGGCTGGGGCCTTGGGGATCCATAATTCCAAGCATTAGGAAGAGTGTTGGCAATGTGTTACAAGTTTCTGATATAAGCAGACAGGAGGTGTTACCTAGAGTGGGTTGAGGGGAATGTATGGATCCCTGGTGTGAACAAATCAGTATTAAAACTTTAAATGAAAGGGTATAATATGTTCATATGTCTGTTAAAAGACCAAATCCAGCCATTTGTTGAAATTAACCCTTGCTACATTCAGGCAAATTGCCACCTTGATAAATATGACTGTTCTGTCACATTTCTGACATATTCTGCTCCCCAAAATTCAGTTAAAAATAAAAGAAATACTTAAGAATTCTGTGTACTTTTTCAGTCCTTAATTGAACTTCAGGTTATGACATGAATTGGAAGTAGTTTGCTGGATCCAAGCAGTACAATTGTTAAGCTGGCATTTCTTCCAAGTTCTGTGTTACAAAATGCACTATATATATAGTCAGTGAGAGGTATTTATGTAGAGAAAATGTCCACTGCAACCAGTGGGCTTTTTCCTTAGTCTACAGATATATGTTTGAGGGATTTGAGTATCTGTGTATAAACGTACTGTGTTCTGCAGAGTTTCAGGTCACCTCATACATCTAGTAGTCACTGAACAGCTTCTGGAAGGAATGAGGGAGAGATAATCACAGAGCCAGCAATATTCATTACTTTTGTTAAACACAGTTCCCATTTTGGAAGAACCATAAATTTCACACTTAAAATGCTATTAATTTATTGCACCCCAAATGTTTAATCTCCACAATATAGTGAGGATACATGCTATAAGTCCAAGCTGTTAGAAATATAGACGTTGAGGCAGTATGAATTTGAATAGAAGCTTAAATGACTTAAAGGCTTAGGTATGTTTATGCTACAGTCATGTACTTACCTGAGCTGGTTTAAAACTAGTCAGCTGGGGAACTGGTAGCAATCTAGCTGTGGCAGTGTGGACCCTGTAGCTATCTGGAAAACATGCCAAAAAAGCTGGGTAAACACTTGAGTGGTTATACTGGCCTGAACTCAATGGCCAGACTACTACCAGTGCCCAAGAGAAGTAATGTAAAGCTTGCCTGGCTGTGTATACACAGTATTGCAGTCACATCACTTGTGACTATAGCACAGACATATCCTGGGAATTCTGTGACTCAGCCTTGTCTTCTGGCAGATGATTCCCAAGCTCTTGTGGGAGTTTTGTGGCTAGCGTCAATTCAGTGGTCCATGGGAAAGGGTTTTGCAGGTATTAAAAAACTCAGAGCAGAACATAAGATGCACTTTTATTGCATTGAAACGTCCCATGTTGTAATGGTGGGCTCTCGTCTTGTAGCCACATGAGCAGCTTGTGAGTCAGTCTGGGTGTTTGCATAATTGGGTCCTTCTTGTTTGCTTGGAGGAAGGGCATGGCGAGGGTGAGTAGCCAGGCTCCTGGCTCTGTCATACAGGTGTGGACAAGAGGAAACCACTGGAGGAGCTTGGGCAGAGCTGGTATTGAGGTGCATGGGGCCTAGGGCAGAGGCTACTGTGTGAACCCCTCCCTGCATCTCTCCTGCCCACACATGGATGACGAGTCTTGCTGCCTGACCTGGCCCAGGTTGTTCCTCCTGCCTGTCCCTTCCTGTGGCCCGTTGATCAGGACAATTACTGTAGTTCCTCACCCCTAAAATGAATTCACATTTCATGCAGAAACAAATTTCAAACACCACAACATGAGGTTCTTTTGTGTTCACTGCCTCACACAAGGAAAGGATGGATGGCTACTCTTTCTAGTTAAAATCAACAAGTCACACAAAAATCAGCTCTCTGAGGGCCAGCCCTCAAACCCACTGCAGCAATCAAAATTACAGAGGCAACATGTGGGGACTGGGATGTGCGTGTGTTGAATTTCTTGTTATATGTTGATGTTTTTAAGAGCAGGCATGATTTTGTTGCAGGTGTAATGACTACTGAGGGCTGCTGAGCTTGAGTTTTATTATTTGAAGTGTAGAAAGATAGTTGAATTTAGTAGTGGTATCCAAGACATAGTTGAGGGACACCTGAAGTTTCCATAGCAGAAAGAATAACAACAATTTTGGAAGCAAGAGCAGATACATATGTGTGAAGATTGATGGGTTTGGAGACCAAGTCTTCATCAAGTATATGCTGACGTGAGCTCAAGACAATGTGTGGATGATGTTATAATTGAGAACGATCTTGTAGGTGCCCTGTCTCTTGATACTGTTCTTGAGCTTTATTTCTATAATGATGTTTTCCTTAGTACTGGGGCTGGAATTTCTCTCCAGAATGCACAACAGGAAACAGAAAGATGGCGTGGTTCTCTCATATAAAAATATATGCAGTCAGTGGTTTGGTTATAAAAGGTCTATTGCTTTCAATCTATGTTCACTGTTCCTTCCCAACAGAAAGCAATGGAAAACACATGGATAAGAAGTGAGTTACTCTGTTGACTTTCGTTGTATAAAGATTTGTTCTGTGTTTTAGTATATGCTCTGGAAGTCTTGAAATGATGGTGTATTGGGTGTGCATGGCCAGGTTTTGATAGTTAGGAGCTACAGGTCTGCCTTCTTTGAGAATTTGCCAGAAGCTTCCCCCATTGTCCAGCAGAGCCAATGCCAAGTGGCTCCAGAACAACCGTGCTGCTGGCCAAGGCTGGACCAATTAGAAATGGTGGTAACAACTCTGTGATAACATATCTAAGAAGGAAGAAAGTTATTGTGCAGATGTAATTACAGCCAGAGAAGAGTGGGGCGAGAACATATGAGAGGAGCAACTCTGCAGATACCCAGGTCAGTGGCGAAGGAAGGGCAGGAGGTGCTTCAGGCACTGGGGCTGAGATTGCCCTGCAGCTGTGAGGTGAGGCAGCTCTGCCCCTGGAGCCTGCTGAGGACCATGGAGATGCTGAGATCCACCTGCAGCCCGTGGGAGAGTCCCACACTGGAGCAGGTGGATACTTGAGACAAAGCTGTGACCCCATGGGAGACTTGTCCTGGAGCAGGGTCCTGGGAGGGATCTGCAGACCCATGGAGAAAAAGCCCATGCTGGATCAGGTTTCCTGGTGGGATTTGTGACCCTGTGGGGCACCCACGCTGGAACAGCCTGTCCTTGAAGGCCCCCCGTGGAAGAGTGACCTGTGTTGGAGCAGTTTGTGGAGAACTGTTGCCTGTGGAATGGACTCAACATTGGAGAACTGTTTCCAGTGGGAGGGAGCAGGGGAAGGACTGCTCTCCCTGAGCAGTGGCAGAAACAACATGTGATAAACTGACTGTAATCCCCATTCCCTGTCTGTCTGCGCTGCTGGGGGAGGCGGTAGAGCTGGGAAGGCAGGAGGAGTAAGGGAATTTTAAAGTGTTTTTAAGGTCTTATTTTACTTCTTATTATCCTGCTCTGATTTTGTTAACAATAAATTCAGTTAGCATCTCTAATTCAAGCCTGTTTTGCCCATGACAGTATTTGGTGAGTGATCGCTCTCTGTCCTTAACTCATGAGTCCTTTTGGTATTTTCTCTCCTTGTCCAGCTGTGGAGGGGATGATAGAACAGCTTTAGTGGGTGTCTGGCATCCAGCTAGGATCAACCCATGGTAGATGAGAAATCAAGAGAAGTAATTCTGCTCTTTGCTAGTCTCAGAAAATCTTGTACTGCACCAGTTAGATAGAAAGTGGAATTGTTAACAGATGGAAGTTGACTTTGCTGCACAAAAAGTAATTTAGATGTGTCAGTTTATTTCTATTGAGGGTGCGTATCATGTAAAAGTCATTTGACTTTGCTCAGTTAAGCAACTCAGTGGAGTAATGCCAGGTTACTCCTAGGGGAAAACCAGGTCTTGGATCTTCCAGGAGATAAGGCTATCTAACTATAGTAGCCTATAGTTAAAGCTGCTAGACCTTCAGATATTATTTATTTGCTTGACTGATGGGAAAATAGATAAATTTTAAGAATTTTGTTGAGGCTTTTTTGTTTTGTTTAATTTAAGAATTTATTTCCCCATTTTCTTGTGTTTTGTTATGTATGGCTTTATATAACTTGAGTAGGAGATTGATCTTTGGAGGTTTCATATACCCAGAGATCACAGGTTTTTATGTGTCCTGCAAGAATGGAGGTTATGGGTTTAATCTGGGTGATTGAGAGCTGTCTTAAAATATGGAGGATGTTAACACTCCTTTCACATTTGGAGACATTGTTTGCTTGTGTAGTTTAGGATGTACTGTCAGGAATTAAAGAGTCCAGTTCAGGTCTGACGTAACTCCATTGACTTACTGGAATTTCCACAGTCACAAATGACTCATAATGCTCAATATTCAAAAACAAACTCCAAAAGCATGCAATTTTGGGAAACAATGTTTGGTTTGGTTTGTTGTTTTGGGTTTTCTTCTCTTGAAAAGCTGGTATTGTATGAAAAAGATATACCAGAAGAATTTGAAAAGTTAATATAGAACTAAAAAAATGTTGTAACTCTTTTACTCTAATGTTATTGAATACGTACTGAAAAGTTAGCACATTTCTTTGCTGAATTGTGAGGCCCTGAAATTACTTATCAGACAAAATTAGAATTGAATACATTTGACTGAAGAATGTACTGAAATTGGTATGATTTTGGTTCCTTCTCTTGCTGTTTGAAAAACCTTTGCCGACTCTGACCAGTTTGAACTAGCTGCCATCTTTAGCTGGTATTCATAAATTAAAAATATCACTATATAAAAAAAAGTATTTCAGTAAAGACTGTGACAGCCTGGAGAAGGAATGGTATCAGGAGATCTAAGAGCAGTCTCCTGAGCATGGGAGGTTACTGAGGAGGTAAAACTGAAGCTGAGGAGCACACTGTGGAAATGGGAGACAGTGATTTCCTAAGGGGAATTCTAGACAAAATAAGAACAAACATTTTTGTGCTGTGAAGTTTTGGAACAAGTTGCCCAGAGAGGCTCTGAAATGTTTTCAAAAGGTTTTCAGGATCTGACTGGACAAAGTCTAGACAAATCCATTCTAAACTCAGAACCTGTTCTGAAGAGGAGTTTGGACTAAATGATCTCCTGAGGTCCTTTCCAGCCTGACCAACCCTGTAATTTCTTTGCTTCTGCATTAAGTACCACTGTTGGGATAAGATAAGGATCATTATGTACTTTAAAATCAGGCTGTTCATGGCAACTTCCAGCTATAAAATGTTGTACTTGTTAAAAATAAAACATGAATGAGAACAAATTGCAAGTTAAAATTATCATAATGCCGACATTAACAACAAAGTAAAGGAATAGCCAGTGGCTACCATCTTACATACCTGTATATAGTACTATATGCTCCAGCAAGAATGGCATCTCTTGGTTAAAAACAGAGAACAAGTGCTGTTCCCTGTTTTAACTAACAATAATATTTTTTAAATTTACTTCATATTCTACATATTAAAAACAAACAAACAAACAAAANTAATTTCAAAACTTTTAAAAAATTGTATCAGCATGTCTATTTTTTAAACAAACTGCTGTTTTCATGATACTTCCAAACTACTTATTTTAAAACAATGATATTTAGAATTTCAGTGTCTATAAAAAATTATTAATGTGATGATATCAGCTATAGTGTGAAATATAGACCTCTTCTATGAAATTTAATTTCTTTGCCTTCTACACAGATGTCTAATAATGTCATTATTGATCCACCTATTTTCAGGAAAAACTATTTGACTGAAAATTTTAATTGCATACGTAGCAATACAGTTTCTGCAGTAAGAAAAATACATCTCTCTATCTGCAGAGTAAAATTCTATACTCATAAATTAATGGGAGAAAATGGCTGTTCAATGATTATAGCTTTGACCACCTGTGCCTCACACATCCAACTACAGTATGAAGGCTAGATGAAATTTCACTTATTCAGTATGGGCATATTCTTTGGGACAGTACAGCCAGTAGAAACTTGAGATGAGGATTATCTTGTAGGTCTGGTTTTTCATCCTAGTTAGGGTGTGTTACCTTAATAAGTAAGCCAAATAATTACTTATTTACAGATTCAGCAAATAGTAAGGTCACACTGGCATTTCTGAGCAAAGAATGACACTCAACTGATTGGTTAAAGTGGCTTGGATTTATTTGAACTACTCCAGCAGTAGTTATAATTCAAGCAAAGCCCTATGGAATTGTAAAAGTAAAGGTACTGAGATAGAAAAGGGATATGGCATTCCGAACATTCAAAGTCGTGGGGGGTTACTTCATAGGTATCCTGCCTACAGCTCAGTTTATGGTTCAGGATTTCATCAAGAAAGTGAGTGATATTAAAATTATGTGAAAGTAAAGAAACTATTTCACAATGTGTGCAAGTCTTTCAGTTGTGCTCATAGCTTCTTCAATACAATAGGGAAAGCATTTGTACAGTATGTTTTGCCAAACACCTTCAAAATTTTTCATGAATCAGATAAAACCATAACCAGAAAAACATCTTCCAGTCTAAGCTTTGAGGGAAAACTCACCATTTCTGTTCCTTAATCTACATCACTTCATACTAGTACTACATTTTCAAAAAAGACCAGGTTCTTTTTTTTTAAGTCCTCAGGTTTTCAGGGTACATCTTGAAACAGTTTTGAAGGAAACAGGTTGTTAAAAAGTGGGAGTTATGGTTTAACCCCAGCTGGTAACTAAGTATGACCCAGCTGCTTGCTGCATCTTGGCCCCCAGTGTGATTGGAGAAGAATTGGGACGAAAAAGGTTAAACCTGTGGGTTGAGATAAGAACAGCTTCATCATAGGAATAAATATAATATTTGTATTATAATAATTTAAATGAAAAGGAAGGCAACAAAAAGAAGAGACAGCAAAATAAACCCCAAGAAACACAAGTAATGAACCCTGTAATCACCAGTTGATGAATGCAAGGCCTATCCCTGAGCAGTGATTGACCCCTTCCCCACCCAGCTTCTATACTGAGTGTGACACTATGGTATGGAATATCTCTTTGGGCCAACTGTCCTGGCCATGCTTCCTCCGTGCTTCTTGTGGACCACCTTGCTGGCAGAGGATGGGCAGCTGAAAAGTCCTCAACTTAGAGTAAACAGCGCTTAGCAACAACTAAAACATATCAGTGTGTTATCAACATTATTCTCAGACCAAATCCAAACCCCAGCCCTGTACCAGTTACTAGGAAAAAAATCAACTCTATCCCAGCCAAAACCTAGGTGGTGGGGGAGTCAATACATCATAGAAATGGTTCTCTATTGGCATTTCTTAAGGCAAAATGGGCTTTTTAAAATTTGTTTATTTATTTTGTAGTTTTGTTGGTTTTTTTTTTTTTTTTTTGTGAAGGATTTCATAATTTCATTTCATTGTCAGTAAAAGAAGGTGGAAATAGAATTGAAATTTCTTAGAATTTCTAGAATTGAATTTATATATCTATATCTATGCACTACAAGCACTGGAGTCAGGACCTCCTACTTGCCTTCTCAGTGCTAGATCATTTACTATCCCTCTTTGTGTTTACATAAACTATGTTTTTTAAATGTACAAATGCAGTGGACCTGTGTCTGACCTATTTTACATGCTTTGGGAAAAATCTAACTTAAGTGGGTACTTATTTCACATGGTGTTGGAGACTTTCAAGTACAGCACTACACTCACAGCTTGTGAAGAGTATCTAAATGGCCTTTATTTAATTAAAAGCTACATATGGGTCAAAAGCTCTGGTAGCAGTATAATTGGCAGTGAGATATAAAACTGGGATCGCAGGTATATGCAGGGAAGGTGAAATAAGGCTTCTGTTCACAAAATCTGCTTCCCTATATTATTGCCATGTGATGTTGATTAATTCTTACTTCTGGTACTAAATGGCTGTGCCTGATGTCTTGGTCTTGTTAAGCTCTCTCCTTTGTTTCACTAAAGAAGCATCTGCACTGGTTGTAAAGGGCAGTAAAATTTGTAGCAGTTGTCAAGAAAGGCAAGATTACGATGGACACAAATTTAAATTAAAAGTATTTGGGCAATTTATATGACTAGGATGCAGGGAATTTCCATTTCAGCTCTTCATCAGTCCTTTTCTTTAGACTTTGATGACAAGCATCACATACTAAGGGAATGTCTTTGCTGCAGCTCTGTGAAATAGGGAAGCATGATCACCATTTTCAGGAAACTGGTAGTGTGAGCAGGGAAGTGTGAAAATTACAGTGTCTGAATTCATAGACACTGTTAAATGTTCAAATGTCTGTCTCAGTTCAGAATTGTGGATTTAGGCTTCAGTGTTTCAAGAAGTCAAGAGCTGAACCTGGCTTTGTTGAAAACATTGGGAAAGCAGTGCACCATCCTTCCCTCTAACATGCAGGTGTCCACTTGGAGTTCAGTTATATTTGGTGGAGCAATAGAAAATTTCTGGGCTTTGAGGATAGTGGACTTTTCCTAAGAAATTTCCTAAATTATGAACATGATGGTGAAAAAGCCAAATTAATGTGTAAGTTGGTTTAGAAACTTCTTTTTCCCTACCATATGATAAACAAATATTCATGAGTAATAGAAAAATGCCTGAGGCCATGAGCACACTGTCGTGGTTAGGTGACATTGCTCAGAGTCTGTGCTGAGGAAACAGGTAGTTTTTGAACTGTGCTTATCCAGCCATCACCACAGATCTTGGGCACAGAGACAGCAGTGACACAACAACTGACTAGCTCTGCTTTCTGGGTTAGTTAGCTGGTGTGCTTGGCCACTCTGACACTCTGGGCCTAGACTTAGCTTCTTCCAAGGTGGTTGGTTTCTGTACACATCATTGTCCTGAAGAGTCCAGACAAATGCAATGTACTTTCATTCCTGTTTCCAAGCTGTGGAGTGCCTGCTAATGTGCGTTGTTGTCCCTGTCTGAACAATATCTGCTGTTACCCTTTCAATATTTTTTATGAATGTCCTATGACTAGTTTCACCCAGTTGTTGCCAGATGCTTCAGCCATGTTCTGTCCCTTATGGGCCTCAGGGCAAGCACACAGTCTCCCAGACCTGGAGAGAGCTGTGGAGGGTACCTTTCTCTCCCAGCACTTTTGGACCAAATGTTCTCTGTGTCAGATTTGCACAGGAGGGTGTTATGTCCCTCCAGACACTCTTGCCCTCGCCTCTGTAGAGGCTGG